>OMLB01013107.1:5130-39649 GCA_900302555.1 Myripristis jacobus
CCCCCCCCCACAAATTTTTTTTTTTTTTTTTTTTTTTTTTTAATTGTTAGTTGTGTATAAACCATTTTTTTCTGCACAGGCAATTCTCTTCTTCACTTCCATGATGGCGCCGGCTCTGACAGCTAGGAGATTTGTGTTGCAGCCGTAAAGCCTTTATTGGAAGTTAGGATCCCCGCTGAAGTGTCCATCCCCGGGCCAACTTTCTCAGCCTCTCCTCCTCTTCCTCCTCTTCCTCCAGCTGCTACCAAACCCTGGAGGACGTTGTTTTGTCCCAGTGGGCTCCTGAGCACGCCAAAGCCTGCAGGTAGAGCAGGTTAGTTCCTCTGTAGTCATACAGAGGGGCCAGTGCTAGTTGGAATTATTTCCATAAATTATAATATGCTACTGCATCAATAAAATGGAAGAAGCCACCAAGGAATTAGTTATTCAATTGCCTGAAAGAGTAACAATAAATTACTTTTATATACCTCTGTGAAAGCCAGAGTAACATAATGCTCTGTGTGAATACAATGAATAGGTAGAAAACTGAATTGTGAGTGTTTTACCCCAAATCTGAGCAGGCAGGTGGGCAGCAGGATCCGGCCAGCAGAGGATCAGGATCCACCTGGAACCTTCGACCAACGCTGATGAGAGCTTCCATCTCTGCCTCAAGTGGAGGAAGATTCAGAAAGACTTAGATTTAGCACAATATTGATAGGGATCCGTTTTGTAAAATGCATGTATTCTAAGTAAAGTGTGATTTCATAAAGCTTTGGACCCAAACACAGGGAGGAGACTGATGGTTTGACATCTGTTTGAGCTGTGGGACAGCATCATGGAGAACTGCTGAAGCCCAAACTTCATGTATGTGATAGAGGTAGCCATTTGGTGATCTTCATTCTCACTATCAAGGTGTTAAACCTGTCCTCTGCCAGAGGACACGCTGACTGGCCCGCAATTTCACCTCGAAAAGGCCTTGGACCATCATTAAAAAAAATAAAATTCAACAAATAACACAAATAATTTCATTAAAGCTCCAGCAGCTTCTGTTTCTCATGCCAGCGTGTTTGTCCTCAGCCGCCGTAGAGCTGCAGTGAGGTGAGTTCAGCTTCACACCTTCGCCAGCTGGCTGACATCCCCAGAGCTGCCACAGTCCTGACAGGAAGGAACAAACCACTTCCTGATCGCACTCAGCAGCAACTTGCACTGGACTGACCAGTGGTGAGCGGCTTGTGGCTGTCAAGGCTCGAGGCTACCAGCCACAGTGCAAGGGAAGTATTGGCAGCAAATAGAAAAATGAAAGAAGGCGAAGCTCAATGTGCATCGGACAGCATGTGAACATAAGTGCAGCAACCTTTTTCCACATCACCTTCACAGATTGAAACTAAAGAGTAGGCTGTAGCACTCTGACAGGATGCAGAATTCATCTGTATGCCTTCTCACATAGCTGAATATAAACAGATAAATGACAGACGTTTTCATCATTGTACAAAAGTGAAACACATGACTCAGCTTTACAAGTTCACATACCCCCCTAATTATCCAGGTGACACAAATCCATCAACTGGGGCCCCAAAGATGTAATGCTTCTACAACAGGCATACAAGAAAATAATTCATACCTTATATATTGCAGCTACAAAATGCAGGCAGGTAAATACAGACAATATCAAAGTCTGCAACATCTGGACTGTAAATATCAGGCCAAAAGCCATTCACACCTGCACCTGTTAAGTGCAGAGTACGTCCCAGTCACAGTTGAGGCTGGACGGATTAGCACAGCCTCAGGCGAGATGCAATTTCAAGTTCCACAGCTCATCAAGATGACTGACAGGCGTTTGGGGTAGGAACTTGAAGAACCGAGGCGAACAACAAACTTCCAGCCTCGAGGCCAAAAGTTTCATGTTGTAGATGTAAAGGCATTTAGCTGATGCTTTGATCCTGAGAGTGTCATGCTCAAGAGCTCTTTGACAAGACACTCCAGCCCTTGTGGGAATGAAACCTGTGATCTTTCATATACGGGAGTGTATTTAAGCATTTGGCCAGCCTGCCGTGTTGCTGTGGACGGCAGAGAAAACAACAAAATCCATGTTGGAATTCTGCAGAATGATGGGAATGAATTGGGGGTACTGGGCCATAAATAACTGCCTCCTCATCTGCGATAGAAATAAACCAAAAAACACAAATTCTGCAGGGTCACAGATGGAATGATCAAGACTTTGATCTCAAAGCTAAAGTGGGATCTTTCTCTGACCTTTCAGATCAAGCGAGTCACAATGCTGCGGGCGGGGAGCTGGACTCTCCGCACATCCATCACATGACACAAGATTTAGTTTGCATTGGGACTAAAAGTTTTGCCCTGCCTCATCCTGCGCTCTAAGTCACACTGACGGGCTCCCAGGGCAGCTGCTGACGGGGCTCTGTGTTTATGCTGTGGGATTCCCATGGCAAACTTCTCAGGACTCACAGGTCCCGCTCGGTGTAAATCTGCGACTTGCCGTCTCTCAGTGGGCAGGAATAGTCATATTTGGATGAGATCTTGAGAAAACTAAAGGATAAAGAGTCAACTCTGAACCCAAGTAGTGCAAGTGCCCTTTCTTATCTCGCTCAGCGACTCTGCTTACGGCAGCCATGACATAGCCAGTGCCAGTGAGACGACTCCGACAATTTATCACAAAAATACTGTGAAAGCTTTATGTTGTTTTATTTCTCTCCCAGTCATTTTTACCATATTTCCGAATTTACTTCTTACGGAGCAGCTCTATACTTACGATCTGATGACATCATCAGTTTGAGTTGACCTAATTTCTAATTCCCCCTTATGTGATAAATAAAGTATTATTTCTCTCACTGTCTATCTATCTATCTATCTATCTATCTATCTATCTATCTATCTATCTATCTATCTATCTATCTATCTACTGTATCTAGTTCTCAGCTTCCTGGCCTTGAGGACATAGTGCATGTTCACGTTGATTCACTTTAATTCAATCTAGTAAATCTTTATTTATTCTTATTTAAAAGATACTGTTAAAAGGTACACTCAAATATTAAAAACAAGAAATTAAAAAAACACATTAACAGTTTCCCATTTGCATGTGCACTCAGTCATCATATGTACATTTTCTTTTTGGACAAAAAAACACTTGTAAAACTGCTCTTAAAACCTTGTTTGAGTGGATGTAGGTGGTTATTATTATTATTTTTTTTTAAGAAAGCGGGTTATTTAAACAATGGGAAGAGGTGAATACTTTACATTGGAGGCAGTGTCTGGCACAGCGAAAATGATGAGGGTAGCATCGCATCACCACTACCTTATAATAATATCAAATATCTCAAAACGGGTGAAATATCCCTTTAAAGTGCAGAGTGCAGGCAGAGGTCAGCAGTTGTGTGGCTGAGATTCTAACAGTTTACAATTGTTTACATTCTTTGTGTTTTTCTTCATACTGTACATGGGCTGGACGGTTTCAGATCCTGGAAATAACTTTCAGAATTCCTGAACCGAACGATGTTACACTCTCAATGTGTAACCTGCAACCAAAACAGTCATCCGTGAACACGAATATCTTGAACCTTGTCTTTCCCTTGGGCCAACTGATACTTTCCACCTGGACATGGCAAATATCCGATCCTGTGTTTTTCCACACACAACAACACACTCTGGGATTTTCCATTGTTTGGTGGGGAGCGAAGAGGAATGTTCGGGCCTCTTAGTTCGACAAGTGCATCTCGCTCAGAGCTTTTACACCCACAGGGAGCACCGTGCTATCACTAACAAAAAAGGCTCAGCTAATACATTTCCTACATTGTGTGGAATAAAAGAAATAAAGGGTAAATGCACAGAATAAAGCATAAAATATAATGTGTCTATAAGTAAACACTGAACATCTATTACTGTAATCTGACATGATGGATACATGGATACATGCCAATGTTCAGATGATGGTCTGTTGATTGCTGAGTGATTAGACTGATAACAGCTTCATCTGTGGGCCAAGCGGGCAGCATATTCTCTTAATTTCTTAACGCCTGGGTTGTAGCAATTCCTGGATGTTGCAACAATGACCGTAGGCAAAAATGCTGTTTTCTGTACCAGCTGATTCTGTTTATCCCCAAAGCCACAGGTACTCACATGGATCTTCATCACAAGTTCGCTCAGTTTAGAGGCGCCGTCAGCATGCAAAGCAAACAGAGGACAGTGAACTTGTGAGATGCAAAAGGATCATGTCAAAACACAGTCCACTTAATCACCTGTTGGCCCATAAAAAGTGCCGTGTTGTTGCCGTTGCAGCTCTTTGTGTGTCTCCTCAAGGGTTCACATCCAAATGCATGAGTCATATGTTTCTATAGCACCAGCAAACCCTCACTTGCAAAGTGATATCAAAACAAAGCTGACACTTCCAGAAATGTAGCCTACAGACATGATGATGATGATGGTGTGGTGGTGTTGGTGGCAACAGGGGCAGGTAAATTTGACCGAGAAACCGCTTCAGTGCAATGCAAGTCAACACAAGTTGGAGGCGGCAGAAGACATCCAGTTAAGAAGACATTCAGTTAATCAGAAGACCAGGATGTTTATTGCACTGGCATTTGATTTCACAAGGCGCAATATAAAAAAAATTCAAGCTTTACACATGGCTAGTGGTCACGCAAATCCTCCGCAGTGTTATGTGAGTTCAAACAGAAAATTACCACCATGAAAGCACTGGTGGGTAATTTTTACAAGTGCATTGCAAGATACACTTTTACAAGAGCCCGGGTTTGGCCGAAAATCTATATGCAGGCAGACAGCAAAACAAAAGACCAACAGGGTCAGCAGGACACAGCTTTATGGGAAGTAACAGGCGTCCTAAGAAATACAAGTTCAGTCATTTTCTGCACCGAGTAAACAAAGAGCAGAAATATTACACCTTGCTGAGAACAGGATCAGTTATGGCTCAGTTTAGACGCAGCGCAGTGACAGAGCCTCTTGGATGAGTTTCTGCAGGTCATGTCAGATTCCTGGAGTTTGAATAATTAAGAAACATGAGATAAATGGATGCAAAAGTGAGTTTTATTATAGATGCTGCTAAAATACAGGTCAAAGCGTGCCTTGTAAACTCATGCTGGTCAGATGATACAGGGCCCTGCTGTCAGTGTGAACACGCTGCTCATGCAACAACACTCAGATTAGCTAAGTGCTCGGACTGATGAGCTATTTTGAGGACTAACTGCCAGTTTTGTGTAAAACTGTCACCACACAATATTAGTTAGTTTGTGTGTCCTTCATATATGAAAGCAATTAATCCCCTATGCAGTACCTACAATATTCCCCTGTGTCACATCACATAAGTGTTTCAGAGCAGCTAGACCAGATATCGTCTTGCAGGCAGGACACTTTTTAGACTAAAGTTCATTGGTTGTCAGGAAATCGTATTTCATGAAGGGTTAGGGTTAGAAAAAGAGAAATCCAAAGACATGGAATTTATTGATTTAATGAGGAGAACCACTGACATATACATGTGGCACATGCACAGACGGTGGCCTCATATGAGCAGAAGGGCACTGCAGCTCATTCAGTTTTAGGTGCCTTGCTCATGGCCTCTACAGTGGCTTCAGTGCTCACACCAGCCATTAAGACACTGGTTTCATGATTGCTGCTGTTATGACTGTCGGCAGGACTCTCTGCAGGTCCACCAGGTCTCTTACAGGAATACTGCATCGTTTTGGGCAAAAACCCCTTTGCTTGGGGCGCCCCGGAGGCTCACCGGCTAAGAGCGCGTACCAGGGCCCAGGGCCCAGTCCTGATTGCAGCAACTGGGGTTCAAATCCAACCTCAAGTCCTTTGCTGCATGTCATCCCCTCTCTCCCCCCTGCCTTTCCTGTCTATCTCTACTGTGACTGTCAGATAAAGCAGAAAATACTCACTTTGACAGAGCTAGGTTAATGACTCCCATACACTTCAAATCTTTAGGCTAAGCTAACACAACATGCTACTCACAGGAGCTGGGTAAGTCGGAAAGTCGGAAAACTGACCATCAGAAAAATAATGTTTTGCCCAAAATGCTTGTTAAAGTAATGATGATCGTCTAATCATGAAAGCATGCATTAAGTGGCAGGTGTGGATGCACAGAAATACAGATTTTGAAAACATTGCCATGGGATGATCAAAATAAGCAGAGATATTGTCTGGTTTCACTGGCGGGCTTCCTTCACTTGTTTTCATCCCCCAGTGCACATGACCTACGATTTTAGATGCCTTTCATCTTTAGAATCAATGTCACTTCATCATCACATTCAGATTCAAGTGTACCTGTGGCCAAACTGCAAATAGGCCCATTATTAGGCAACATTTTCCATGAAATGACCATTTCTATGACGCATGAATTTTGATTCACACCTACAAAGCATAATGCTATTATAATGCTTCAGAGACAAGCTTGTAAACCCCATCGCATGTCATGATGTATTATCTCACAACACATCATAAAGCATTGTTTCGGTGACTTACAAGGTGAATAGATACAACACCTCATACATACAACAGACGTTTTCATTTCTCCTCGCTGAGCATTCACAAAGCGCTGCTTCACATTCATATATTTCCACACCTTGGAGCTGCCCAGAACATCCAGTGTTCTGCTGCTGGTTACAGAGAGGCTGGGCCAGGGCTGGTGACCCTGTGGATTCAAGCTTGACATCTCATGCATAGTTTGTGCATGTTTCCTTGAGCTGTTTGTAATGTCTTATATTAATATTTTGATTTGGTCCATAACTGAGTTATATCCGTGCAGGCCTAAAGCCAAAGGCTGTTCCTCACAGCAACAATCAGTGATGGCTGTGACAGGCCTGAAAAACATTTTTTTTTTCATATTTACCCAGACTTTGTGTGCAATTGTCAAACTTTATGACCTGGTCATTATCTTGTTCAATCATCATTTTCCGTACATTTCCCAACTTTCCAGTAAGGAATGAAAGGAATTTCGCTAAATTTCTGGTCACATGACAGAAAATTCATGTGAAGCTTTTTTCAGCTTTCCTAAAGTGGACATGATAAAATCCCCCTTCATAAAATTCTCCCCAGAAATAATCTCTGTTCACCAATATTACATATTTAGAAAATTTTCCCATGAAAAAACATCCCCTCATGGCTTAAAACGGCTTAGATATAACTCTATACCTTGCATTCAGAAAGGAATACAGGATCTATGAATACACAGATAGTCCGCGCCCATCCCCCTGCCTGCTTTTTGAAAATCGATCCATCGATTTTTTTCCCAGCATATCTCTTAGTTACACTCATATTGTTCATAGGAAGCAGCCATTTCAAGTTGGTCTAAAGCAAAAAGCCCCAGAAGCCACACTTGTGAAAGTTGTGCTGTAGTTGATAATCTAACCATTTACATTTTTGTTTTGTTGTTGTTGTTCATGTGAAGCAGCCATTTCGAGTTGGTCTTGTTGATTTTGAGATTGGCTATTAGAGTTGTGACACACCACGTCTGAATCTCAGTAATGCTCAGAAACCTCCACCTTCAGCAGAGAAATGTGGAAAGTGCTCTCTAGTGACAAACATTGCACGGATACAAGTTAGGATCAGTGGCACCGGATTCACTTCAGAAGTGGGGGCGCCAAAGGAGGATTACGCGGATTACCTTTACTCAAAAAGGAAATGCTTTGGGCTTGTGATGTCACTGTGATATGATGATATTAATAAATTACGTGAACTTTCACATGAACAAGTGTGTTGACTCGCTGTTGCCTGCTTTGTTTGACCTGCAGTGGACCATAGACTGATATGTGATTTTACCGTATGTGTTCAAATATAGAGGAATTTGTCTCAGCGCGGACAGGAATGAATGAAAGAAACATCTTTTTAGCGTAAGTGTTGTAATATAGGGGCATTTGTGGGGGTATGGTGGTTCTCGACTTAAAAAGTGGGGCGGCCAGTGACCCCCTGGCCCCTCCTCTTCCAGTGCCAGTGGTCAGTATATTCAAGCTCAGACATTTTAGGGGACATAAACATAAGAAAAACGTATCTTTGAGTGGAGAAGGTCTTTAAAATAAATTGATGCATGCATTTGTAGAGAACAGCCCGTGTGAACTACTGGGTACAGTAAGTGGCGGTCACAATCATTAAACAAGCTGTTATGTTTGGCGGTGCACCAGTTTAAAGCACATGTTCCTTCCCTGAAGCTGTGCAGTGCGTGCAGTTGCCATGACAACTCGGCACAAATTTGAATACAATTTGCATTTCACAGCAATTAAAACCACAGATGACTAACGCTGACCAGGGCAGATCCATCCAGCAACACGTCTCCTTACACCTTAACATCCTGAAGCTATTAACAGCTTTTACACGCCGCCTAAACGGCTCATGAGGTCATTTTTTTTTTTTAAAGCATGCATGGCCAATGAACTTTGTCAGTTCTCCCTTATAACTGCAAACTGGACTAGTATCAATGCTGACATTGAAAAAGTAGAAAAGTAAATGGACCTTGTCTTAGTGCTCTGTAGGCTCCCATTTATGACAGCTGAAAAAATTGGTTTATAGAGGGCATTTAAGGCCCTCTGAAAGTCAACAAATCCAAAGTAGTTTTTGGATTGTTGACTTGATTATAAACTCTATCAGCATGTTTTTGGTTTAAATGTCTAAATATGTGGTCGAGATGATGTGTCCCATAGTCCCTCCCACTGGGTCTGGCATTCAGGTACAGCTCCCTCCCTCTCTCTATAAAGCCTCTCATGTTAGCAGTGTAAACTTCAGAACTCAACTCATGGTAAACTCCTTACAGCCTTTGGAAAAACTTCTCATTCCACTAAGAGGCACGCGACACGCTTGGATGCACATCATAAACTCTCCATATCACATTGCAAGCTAGTGCCTGAGGTAAGTCACCTTTCCCATGATTTTAATAAAGATTTTTATTTTTTTTTGTCAGAATTGGTTATTTTTTTTCTGGCAATGAGAAAAGAATGTAAATTGATATTCTATCAAATTTGGGGAAAATACTGGAACAACTGGGAGCTTGAGTAAAAAATCAAATTATTTCAGGCATTTTTTCCAAAAAAAAAAAAAAAAAGTAGAGTTGGATTGATATACCTTTGCTTTAGTTAAATCATTCTGAGTGGTGGCACAATGTATTAATTCTTATAATCAGCCCTGATTTCTTATTGCATTAACTGAAATTGACCCAAGAGTACTGGCCCAAATTACTGTGTTGTCTTTTGCTGCCTTGCTGTCCAGCTATACTGGCTGTGAATTTATTCAGAATAAACAAAGAGCTCCTTTTCAAACTAATGAATCACCAGTCTTGGCAGCTGGTTAAAACATATCTCCTCTGGCTGTTCTCCAAGTTATACATTTTTCTGTGCCTTTATCATTTGTAGCCCCGAGTCAAAATGAGATTAGCCCTGCAGACCGTCATCTGCTGCTGTGTTTTCACCATGGTCCTGCCACTGGTTAAAGGTGCCACAGGGGACTTCAACTCCAGCCTGAAAAAGAGGTGAGCTGGCTGGTAAATGAGCACAGGGAGAGCCTGCACTGTGAAGAACCCCCATCTAATCATGGATTCACCCTTAATACAAGGACATCACCCCGAATAACACAAGGGGTAGTTACATCAGGTCATGTGCACTGGGGGATGAAAACAAGTGAAGGGAGTCCGCCAGTGAAACCAGACAGCTTCAAATGCTGTTTTGTTTATTTCAAGAAAACAAGTGGCGAAGTCTGCCTTGTTTCAAGATAAAGCCACTTGATTCAAGACAGTTCTTGAAAGACCGCATTGGCTGAAAGTGAAATGATCTCATGTCTTGGTTGACATGAGATCATCTGGGCATAAGGACGTTCTCTGAAGCGTAACTCTGAGTCCTGTCCTCTGGTGTAATCACATTATGTCTTTAGCCTACTATCTGTTTCTGTGAAAAATGAGGGTTGTCGGTGTGTGTTGTGAGCAGCGGTGCTTCTTGTGTGTCAGGTTGAGAGTGTGGCTGCAGAGCCGCATGAAGAGAGACGTGCGCAGTGGCTTGGTGACGGACGGTGAGCAGGACCCTGAGAGCCACGTTGGACCACAGCAGAATGAGTGCGCAGACCCCCCATCAAGGTGAGAGGAAAGGCTCTCCTGCAAACGATGCTGTCCAATCCATTTGAAAAAAATGAAATCTACTCTTACAAAATGAAAACTGCCACAAACTTTGGTTCAGTTTGAAGGATGCTGACTGAGAAAGCGTCAATACCTTCACAGATTTGATCCATAGTCTGTATTTTACTCTTTTTTTGTGTCTTACATCCCATACCCGTCACCCTCTGAATATCCCTTTTTTCTTTGTCAGCTTTGATTTAAACACCAGATCCAAGAGGTCGATTGTAACTTCACCCAAATCGTCTGGCTGCGCTCTGGTCACATGTGCGGTCCATGATCTGTACCATCTACTGTACCAGTTTCAAAACAGCGACAAAGAAGCCACCGCTCCTCAGGAAAAGATGGACACCTACGGCCGCCGCCGCCGCCGCCGCTCTCTCCTGGATGTGCCCCGGAGACGTGGATGGAGCACCACAGCCAGTCAGGGACGTCAAGGACACAAAACCCCACAAGTGGTGGCCTAAGACAGGCATGGAGAGGCAGTGGGGCATTTTTTTTTTTTTTTTTGGTAATTGCAGCGAATGGAGCTACGTCCCCTCAGAGGTCTGTTCCACAGCTTTACTTTCAGGCATGCAGAGAGAATGGCTGCTGCATCTGTGGGGCCCATCAGAGGAAAGGTCACCCTGGATGACAGCAAGATCCCAATAATACGTACTGGGAAATGTGTGTGTGTGTGTGTGTGTGTGTGTGTGTGTGTGCACGTTTGGGCGCTGATTTCAGATTCAACAGATGGGTGATTAATGGATGAATTCACCTCAGATGTGCGGGACTTGATGAGAATCTCTGTCTCTTCTTCAGCTTCCGAGGTGAACTCCACCTGCTTTGGCAGCTCGGAAAGAAGGCGAAACCCCTGAAGAACTTTTCCCAAAAATTCCTGTGAACTAAAGAAGAGTCGAGGTCTAGAGCCAGAGGAGCTGCGATGATGCTTATTGTTTTTGAGTGGCTGAAGTTACGGGACACTTCACTGCTCTCTGACACATGAACGGAATGGGGTGGACAGTGTGTGACATGCAATTTAAACAACTTGTATTCCACATTTTAAGTACTTAAAACAATCAAAATATCAGTTTGTATATAAGGAACTGTATGAGGTTACCGAATATTTAAACAGACAGTACATTCAACTATATTTTTATACAGCCAAAATATAGAACCAATATGTCTTTTTTTTTTATTTTAAGCTTAAATGAAGTATTTAATGTCTCTTAATTGTGTAAATAACGTGTACACTCTGTCTCTGTATTCTTTATGGGAATTAAAGATGAAATTTACTAACTGAAGCTATTATCAAAGCTAAATGTTACCACTGTATTATCTATCACATTTATTGTCTTGGTTATATCCATTGGGAATGAACAGATTCCTCCGCTGACACTGCAGGAAACTCAGAGTGTTGTTTGTTTGGCCGATGCAAGTCACACATGGCGACTGAGAAATCGGATGCAGCAAAGGGGTCAGTTGTTTTTTTTTGGTTTTTTTTGTTTTTTTGGCAGTTGGTGCAGGACTTTTGGTCGGTTGCCATGCGAGCAGAGGGACTGTGTTGTCTCACCACGAAGCGCAAAGGACTGCAGAGCTAATAAAGAGTGTTGTGCTGCCATCTAGCCTCTCAGCGGCCCACATTGCATGTAACAAATGCAGGTCAAGGGGCCTCGGTTCAATGCAATGATCCTGTACAGTTAAAAAGTTCAACAAAGCACTTATCTTATTGGAGTTTGGTCAGTTCATTGTGTTGTTTCATTAAAAAAAAATGCTTTGACATGTACATGCTTTATTTAAATATGATAAATCACACTTAAGTCAAAATTAGTCACAGATTTTGTTGATATAACTAAGTGTAACCTGAATTGTGATGTTTTTGGTGAATAAGACTCTTCAGGCTGTAATGTACTTGTTGTGGAAATGATCTGTAAAATGGTAACAATGAAAGTAACTTAAAACAACTCTGATGCTGTTTTGTGGCCTGTTTTGCGCGTGTGTGTGTGTGTGTGTGCGCGCACGTGTGTGACTGTGTAGGAGGCATCATAAAAAAGACACACCTCAGGGGAAACCGTGTAGCCTGTTCTATCTGTTGTTGTGTACAGTTTCAAAACGAACGGCGCTGATCCTGATCTCATCAGCTCTGACCGGCCTGAAGTCGGGCCAGTCAGGGGCCAGTGGACAGGAATTATTTTAATCAGTGATGAGTAATGACTCAGAAAAGCTGGAAAACTTCTCACGAATGATGTGCGCACATTCCATTCTAATACAGCCGATGCTTTATCAGTGCATGTGTCGAAGAAACACATGTACTGAAATTAAATTTGACTTGGGTCGACGTGTTCTGACTTAATTTACCACAGCATTCCAACACTAATTATCCTTTGGCAGAGGAAATCCAAGTATTGACGAATGAGATAGAGAGGGGCAGTGTGCGCCTCTTTAAATCGAGAGCACACTGATGAAGACGAGAAAAAGACATGAATCTCTCTGGAATTTCTCCCCCGCTGACACGGCGCCGAGTGGCTGTGAGGTCCTGAAGTGGAAACGCTCTGCAGGTTTTCATCAAGCCGCTGAAACTTTGCAGAGTTGTTGATGTTTGGCCAGTTTAGTCACCTTGACTTTTCAAATCACATATTTCTACATGTGGTAATGGAGAATAACAATGTCTTGGGTGACCAAAGTTTCCCTCCCTGTGTGTGTTATGTGTATTTTTTTTTTTTTTTTTTTTTTGTCACCACCTTGAACTACTCTGTCACATCACCACATCAGCTGGCTCAGCTCTGCCTGTTACTCATCATAGGACTTTCCACATGATAGTTGATGCACAAATTTAAAAAAAAAAGAAAAAAGAAAAAAAAAGAAAAAAATTGAAATGAGAAAATGAAAATGAAATGAGACTACAGTGTTGACATGGCCAAATTGATTAAAAGATTAAAAGAGACATCCAGATGAAGGAGCTGGAAAAGGAGAAAGTGCCAGAAAGTCAAATTTCTAAAACAGAAAATTCAAGGAAAAAGACGTCACAGTGTTTCATTGAAAAAGCGATCTCTGGCAAGGGTTACAAGAACACGCTGCAGCGATGAACTCTTAGCAAGATCGATGTCAGCAATCAAAGAGACCCCTTAGATCCAAAGACTCCACTCCAATTAGTCAGTTCAAGTGAAGTCAGATTAAAATCCATTATAGTCCATTATTATTTCCAAAAACACAAACAGTTTATTGATTTTCACCATGTAAAGCTTGTGTTTTAATGTCGAAATGGACTTCACACATCAAGAGCCAGCAGAGCTGCAGCAGATCCACCGGAACAGCCTTGAGCAGCAACTGTAAAGGTTCATTTTGCAAAACATTTTTTGCTCACACAGCTTTGTCTGTAAGGAAAGGAGCAGTATGGGATTCACTACCTGATCAAATCCAAACAAACCTGTCCTCATATGTAGTTTTCCCCCACTTTACAACTACATCCTTTGTAGTTTTATGCATTTACTGCTGAATGTGTGTTTTATTATATCATGCTGTATTCAGTTTTCCTCCAGTTCTTCTGTAATTTCTTTTTTTTTTTTTTTTACAAAAGCTCTTCCAGGGACGGGAGTTGCAAAATAGCATCCACTACAAAGACTATGATACTTGCATTGGATAGTGGTTGTCACTTTGTCTATGTACACTATATCAAATACACAAATAAATAAATAAACATGGCACAAACAACAACAACAAAAAAAACCCTTAAGCTTAGAAATGCTTTGTGGCATCTAGGCGCGAACAGACTAATCTCCTAAAAAAAGGATCACCTCTGAGCATAAAGAGCCTGCTGCAGCCTTGTTTTGTGCAGCTTCTCTTCAGTGGCCAGTTGGTGGCGCAGTGAGCTTAATCACTCCCCTCTAGAGCCAGACAAGTCCCATCAGGCCTAAAGAGGACCAGGACCTGTCCTCTATCCCCACACTCTGCCCTGTCATTATCTACTGTATACACAAAGGAAAAAGTGTCCTTACACAACTCTGAGGTTGATCAGCATTATAGTTTACCAATATTAATATTCCTAAAAATATCTTCCTCACCAGTTCCCCCTGTTCTTTCTCTTCCCATACAGGTGGAGCTTCACCATGAGTGCAAACAGGCGGTGCAAGGTTGTGACTAAGAAGAGAAATATTTACATTGAATATAAACGTAATAAATATCTATAAAAGGATCCGATTTATCTCACTCAAAAGTTGTCAGTTAAATACATTTGAGTAATGACTAGAGCATTATCTTATGTAAGCAAAACTCAGTGTGCAGCAGACCTGAATCAAATAATGGTGGCAAATACCAGTGGCAGATGGGTGGGATTTACCTCATCAGGGCCGTTCACATAGTTCTGACAGCTGTGTTACTCACATCCAAGTGCAGTATATTATCTTGACTTTCACATACTTCCTCTTCATTCTGTCTGTCACTGTGTGTGGGGAGCCGCACCCATGGCACAATGCATTCAGATATACCACAGTGTGTTTGTTTGCAACATACCATGCATATTATATAACTAAATAACACTAAATAACAGAGAGTAAGGCCTTAGGGCCAAACGTAATGCTCAGCCCTGGGTCTCTGTGTTATGTATGAGGTCTATGACTAAACAAGGAAGTGTGTGGTTTATAAATAGTTGCATTACTCTTGAACTGTGTTGAAAAAAGGCGGAGAGAAATATGCATGCAAGTCCCCTCCTCCCCACTTTCTCTAAATCACTCAAACAATTTTGAAGCAGAGCACGTCCGGATGCCAGCTTTTTATTTTTTTTATTTTTAGGGTTTCATGCCTTCAGACTTTACACCTTAGCGTGACCTTGGTGACTTTGTTTCCAAGCCGAACGTGAAAGAGTTAAGCAGGTGTGGGCTTGCACGTCAAAGGAACCTGTTGAGCGGGCGTTTGTCCGGCCAGCGTGACGAGCAGCACAGACTCCACAGAGCGACGAGGTGATTCAGGGCCGCACAGACAGTAAGTGTAATGCTGCGGTGGTGATGCCTCAGCCTGGGCTTCTGACACTCATTTCCAGCCTGCTAATGACTGTTCATATCTCTTGCACTCAGATCATGTGCATGTCTCTGTCTGGCACTTACAGCACACTAACTTGCAGATTGAAACTCGTTGCCAGGAATATGTCTGCTTTGTGACAGCTTTGCCTCCAAATTTATTATGTTATAAAACGCATATATGCATATTTCAGACTATCTTGTGCTCTTTATAGAAAAACTGGTTGCCAGGAACTCATGTCCTTCCAGAGTTATTCATGCAAGCCAGAAGGGCATGCAGCTAGATGTTGTTATTGTGGGAGAGACCAGGATTTTTTTTTTTTTTTTTATGACAGCCAATAGGGCCTAAACCTTCTTGCAAAATACTTATAAACACAATACTGAAGCAGCACTCTTACCCGAGCACTTCAGCCGCTGATGTTCATTAGGCTTTTATTTCTTTCCATTGATCACATGGCAGCCTGTGTAAGCACCTGCATATTTCAATGCCATGCTAAATTCATGAGCGATTGATATAATTAATCACTACAACCATGATGCACATGATCATTAGTGCTGGAGGATGTGATGGCACAGACAGATGCCACTTCACCATGTGTTTTTACAGCATTTTAAGGGGTGAGAAACGGCTGTGCTGGCAAGCGTTTCACAAAGCTCTTTTTGCCTCTACAAAAAAAAAAGCTTGGAAGAAAGGCGTGTCCTCATTACAGGTACTCTTTCTCAATTCTGATAATAAACTGCACAAAATGATGCCATGTCTAAAATGCATTTAAAATGCCTTCATGGCAATGACGTGGTTATGCTTAAACTTTTGAAAAAAACGAATCAGGGAGTCAAACGGAGGGTTTTAACCAAACAAAGCACTACCAGTGGAGCGTAAGGAAGAGCGGGACCTGTGTCCTGGCACTCTCTGGGAGGAGTTCACATATTATCTCTGTGTTTGCACTGGTTCCCCCGGGTGCTCAGGTTTCCTCCCACAGACATGCAGCCCAGGTAGGTGTGAATGTGATTATCTGTCTAGCTGTGTCAGATGTGCTGGTAAAGCCGCTCTGGGTGTTTCCCTGCCCAGTGCATGCTGGGGTCTTTCACAAGGTTGCTAGTTAACATCAGTTCTGGAACAAATCTTAGCTTTAAGTTGGCAGAATGACAAAATTGATTCTTTTTTTTTGTTTTCAGATACCATATTCTTGATTCAGTGAGCCCACAAAGCAAGCAAACTATCTGTAAGCATAAATATCCCCCCAGTGCTTTTGTAGTCCTTTAAATCTCCTCCAGTGTATGGAGAGGGATTGTATAGCCAATTACACTGAACTGTGCAGATTACAAAAAATATCAAGGGCCTTTTTGCTTCCAATTTGTGATTTAGGCTGATGAGAAAATCCCGCTAGGTGCAGCTTTCAATATCAAGAAACGTTATAAGCTGGGCGGGGACTCGGTCAAGATAGTGGCCTGAATGGCTTTGGAGGAAGTGTCATATCCAATAACAGATCTGATCTTGTTTCTGGATCTTTAAGTTGTTTACTTTGCTGCTAACAAGCTGGACACTGCTCTGTCTAAACTTTCTCAGACATGGCATGTCAACAATAAACCAGCCACAGAGCTCACAAGTGAGCGCCCTGCAGAGAGAAAAAAATCGGAAAAATTGTGTAGGACCAAAGCATTCACTTCTGCCCAACACTATATGGTATGCATGATACATAAAATGTGCGCTTGAGTTGCACAAACAGCTTGCAGACAGATACAAAACATGCACACGTAATGTAAACTGAAATCTTTTAGGTATAGAGGGATACAAATCTGTTTTATCTTAACATCCCTGGAGGCTGCACATTGACAACACTGCAGCCCGTTAGCTCTCAGTATACATGAAACCCTTGGATCCTGTTTACATTCTGTTTATTCAATCCTGTTCAGTTTATGAACTTCAGTTTGCCAGTGTACGTATCCTGCCTGGTATTTTATTTGGCCTCATGCCTTTTTTACTTGCCTCTGAACCCTGCTTTATATTTTTATACTTTTGCCTGGCTGGCGTGCCCATTGGTTTTGGATAATGGGATGGACTTTTTTTTGTAAATTTCCTAAACCCTCCTGTAAAGTCGCTGATTTTACCTTACGCCCGCCTTGGCCTGTTGAGTCTGCATTTGAGTTCCATCTGATCTGGATCATTAAAGTCCTCAAGATCTATGAGGGTGGGAGTGGCCTCTGAAGATTAAAATGAAGTGAGGAAATCCAAACAGTCACAAACTACTCAAACTTATAGTCTAATTATGCTTTTCACTTAATGTACACATTTTATCTCCTCGAGCCCCCTTAACTGTCAGACATCTGCAGACATTTAAATTTATGATGTTATTAAATGTATTAACGTATCAGCTGCATAACTTTCAATACAGTGTTGTTCTCTGACTTGTGAAATCCATCAGTCATACCGAACTTTTTTTGTTTTTTTGTGTTTTGTTTTCCAAGATGCTCAGAGCTGATCAGCACACTAACTGCTAACCTAGCCGGGCTAGTTTTTGCTTTAAGCAGTGAATGCAAGTGTGGTGCATTCCATTATCAGGCCACGGCTGGTTGTCTGGGCATTTCCTCAAAAATGGAACAGGCTCAGTCCTGCCTTTCAGACCCGAGGCCAGTTGGAAACACAAAAGAGTCTGAGACAGATTACTGGTGGATATACTGCAGCGTGTAGTGTGAGACTCAAAGGACTTTCCATGTGTTGTTCATCCCCTGTTTGTGCAAGAAAGACGCAGCTCACACTGCGAGGATCAAGACAGATACTGTTTCAAACTGTTGAGACAGGATGCACCCACACAACCCAGAGATGGTATAGCACAGCCACAGCCACTTTGCATGTGCAAGTTCTCTCTTTTCTCATTACATGTTAGTAGCCAAGGCCATTGAGTGGCATGGAGTTTTTTTTGGTTGGTTATATTTGTTTGTTTTTATGAAATAGCAAGGAACTGAGACAAATCTGTAACCAGCTATTTCAGTCCTTGGAAAAATAAGCAGACCGTGCATACCACACGTGAAACATGTCTGATCTCAGCAGCGTTGAGACATGATTATTGGAGACTGTCATTCTGTATTTCTTTGTGCACATTGCAGTTGGATGACACAGGGCCAGTTAGTGAACATTTGGGAGCAAAACTGTCCTCTGTGTCATGGAGGAGAGAGATCTGTGTGCTTCCATTTAACCGATTTGGTAACACATGTGCGCAGTCTGTGTGTAATGCTGCCGGTTATTAAATTTATATCAAGTAGCAAAATTATGCTCACAAGATGAATAAATAACATTAGTCTTTTGACTGAAAAAAAAAAACAAGACATATTTTATCTAAGCTATCACAATAATTGTGAGACTTTCTCAAGCAGAGAAATGTAACTTGTGGTCTTCCTTCCTTTTTTTTTTTTGTCAAAGTGTCACCATCTCGGTGTTGCACGGCATCAGGCAACAAACCAGCGCTGTAACGTTCGCTTTAGGTATCTGATCTTGATTCTTATCTGATAACTGAAGCTAAGCTCATTCCTGTGCTGCAGTACAATGGATTACGGTAAGACGGACGTTTTATAACTTTGACCAAATCTTTCTTTTAGGTCGAAAAACTTCAATATGAAGAAAGCAGATACACCCCTCTTTAAGCAGCAGTCTACCCCTTGCTTAGGGAGAGGTGAGTTTGTATGAACCTAATACACACACACACACACACACACACAACAGTAACACAAAACTAATATAGTGATGCCTCACTGAAGGAACATGTGCACAACTAACTTCAGGGACCACACTGATCCTATTATGGCCTCTTGTCAATAGTTGTGATCTCATCTGTTTGTGACCAATATCATTTGCATACATGTGTGCAGAATATGCTTTGGCAGTGGGTGAAAGACTGTTAGAAATTGCCACTCAAATAGAAGTATGGCCACTGGGATGATATTTTACTTAAGCAGAAGTAAAAGCACTTCTGTAAAACTGAGTTAAAACTAATTCATTTGGAAAACAGTAACTTTGTTAGATGCGATCTTTACCAATGAATTTCTAAAAGGAGATTCTTTTAACTGGGAATTTAGACATTTCAAAGTGCGCCAAAAAAGATTGCTTTACTACTCTTTGCTAACCGACCATTTTATTGTGCAAGGACCCACCGTCTGTACGTTCATGAGGGTCTAGTGTCTGGTGCTGACAGAGAGCGTGTAAAATTTGCACTCTGCAGCGGATGGGACTTAAAATGTAGCTGAGTACTCAGAAATAGACAAAAAAGCTACTTAATCACAGTAACATGAGTGAATATAATGTAGTTATTGTCACACACCTAACTCAGTGCAGGTTGCTTCCACTTGGGATGAAAATACAAGAAAAACTGCTTTATGAAATTGAAAGTTTCTACATGCAGGTAATTCCATCTTGTCATATGACTTCTAAGCTGCAAAGCATATTCTGTTCACACTTATGCAACAGATATGATCATGACTGTTAATGAGATATTAAAATAGGACCACCGCGGTCCTTTAAATCCTCACTTTCACTCATAAAAAGATCTATTTATGCCGCAGCTGACCTGACACCCTGAGTGAATCTAACATCCACCGCTCAGCCACTGCTGGACCAGGATTAAACCCCACGTAGCTCCATACAAACATTATTGCTCAACCAGTTTTTGTTTATAGCAGCAAATACTGTGGCGGTGCTGCTCTGCTGACATTTTAAGGTGCTCTGTTGGCCCAGTGCAAAGCTACAGAAATAGAAACAGCAAAGAGAGTGCAAAGCCAAATTATGTGCGGTGGCATAGAGCAAAAACAATTTGTGCTGCCATTACTTGTAGCAATGCATGTTGTCTTTTTTTTTTAAGGCCAAATCAAAGTCCATGACTCTCAGACAGGATAGACAAAATACAAATTAATAGAAAATACATGGAACTAAGAAAATATATTCAGTAGACAACAAATTACAAAATGTAAGCAAAACATACAGTATGGGGTATTTACAGCGTAAATAAATACAGATGATTTATGCTTACTGATAAAGCCAATAAAAATATCTTCCTTCAGTGCCCAGGTAGTGAGATAATCTGAGAGCGATTCAAGGGACTTGACCATTAAAGGACCAGCTCACCTTGTTTACATTAATGGCTTGGCACCCCCTTTGGCCTTCACTGTGTATAAGACCAAAGACCAATGACAAATTCAAGCAGCCATCAGGATTCCTGTTGTTAACTGTAGACATTTTCAGAGATGCCCTGGGCTCTCACGGTGAAGACTTAACCAACTTACTGGGATCTTTATTTCCAGTAAGCTGAGCCTGTTCCATTTGCCAGAATCGGGAACCTTTTCTTCGAGCTCTACTCTCTCACACCTGATCCAATTAAGGGTTTCATGCTGATTGGCTGACACACAGATCTACCTGAATAGGGCGTACATGAAGGTGCATGGGCCTTAATTGGGTCAGGTGTGCAAGAGCAGAGCTGGAACAAAAACCTGCGGGACAGGGGGGCCTTGAGGACCGGGTTGGGAACCCCTGAGCACACTGCCACTATACTCCTCACAGTTGTGTGTTTTACATGATGAATGGAAGCTGTATGTTAATGTGTAACTCTCAATCATTTATTCCTCCTTTGCTCATCATGTATTGGTTCTCTTAATAGTTGGAGAAGCTCTCTCGTATGCCACATACATACATGTGAAGCTGTGTTTACCATATTCTGTGCTCCTCCATGAGCCACATCAGCAATCAAAGTATTTTTGATAGCAAGCTTGTTTCTATATCCAGTAAATGGCCTTTCTGTTTCTTCAAGTCCCAGAGAAGGGGGGAATAAGACATTCAACTTCAGGGGGGAAATTAAAGCCGGTGAAATCCACTTTCCTGGGGCTGTAAGAATTCGAGAACATGCTCATTCCCTCTTCATTGCCCCAAGTAGAGAGTCGCCCACATGCTAGGAGCCAGTTGTGACATACCAGCTTGGATTAGCAGACTCTGTCACCCTGACGCTCTCAAAACCCTAAAATAGAGGAGTGGAGGGATACTCAAGACAGCAACAACCAGCAGCTGCATCATACATACAGGCACCGGACCAAATAAACAGCAGAGCAAAGCCTGACAGAGGCAGTTGGAGTGAAACACCAGAGCAGAGACACATCGTAGATGCAAGGAGAACGAGACAGCAGATAGACTTGAGAACAATCTCAACAGTGGCAAGAGAAGCCAGCGGCAATCAAAGCTGAGAGTCAACATCAAGTGGCACACATAACAAGAAAATAGTGGCGCCACAGCGAGAGCTAGGGACAGAGAGAAACAGAGGCAGACACATAAGTCTGCACGAGAAAACTGAAAAGCTGAGGAGGCAGAGACTGAGAGAGCCAAACATGGCCCAAATCGCTACAGAAGGTAAGAGACAGACGGAGCTACCACTACTTCTGTGTAGTCACAACGGGGTATTGTGTAATGACAATTATGACAAGTAATTATAAGGGCCAATGACTGCCTATGGCCTGCGGCACTAAGGTGGTCAGATGTGATAGACGGTCCACTTTCTGAGTCCAAAGAAGACACAAAGATATAGCAGATCATGGAAGCCAAAGCTGAAATGGGGGGTATTTCTTCAACTACTACTACCAGTTAAATGTGGTGAGTTGCCATTTTGGTGACATGCTCACTTTTTATGGACTGTTTATGGAAGGCAGAGGTTTAACCCTCTTACACAAGCACAAGAGTGAAAGGAGTCAGTTTTTACTGTACACATCAAAAGTGCTATTGTATACCGAGTGTACACCAGCAGTCTAGTGTAGGTCAAGTTTCCATAGACAGGATGTGGGTCGCGATTCTCGGCCATGAGGCTGCTCAGCTGTTCCAGTAAGAGAGCGATACACGTGCTGGAAAGGCTTGCCAGGAATGCAGGATGCCTGAGCGCGCTGGACGAGGAACAGGCTGAAAACTGTCCCAGTGTGGGGGCACGGTGTCATCTGTGAAGGTGCCGGGATCGCTCAGAGTACTAGGACGGGTGGAGTTGCATGTCAACATTTAGTAGAAGGCGGAGGGAGGCAACGGCAGAGCTTGCAATTTGATACAGAGGTGCAGAATATACCCGTACTGTGCTTGTTGATTCACATAACTTAACAAGAACAGAATCGGGAGGCAGCCCAAAGCAGATTCTTGGACACAGTGATGACATGGTGATCAGAATAGCCCAAGATCAGGGGATGTTGGACAGCAACATAAGCTGTCACACCTACAGGCTTAAGCCAGGCGAGCCCCGAAACTATAATCAACTCTGATGTCCTACATCAAAGCATGAATTCGCAGAGTCAGAGCTGGAAATAGAACCATAATTAATGCCATTGGTATGACCAGCATCGGGTCATTTTGAATAAACACAACAGTTTTCCCACAAAAATGTCTTGGGAACCAAAGTAACGGAATGCAAATAACAGAGGCTATGTATCAGCAAGGGTCAGAATTTCCCTTTCCATTTACAGTAAAAACACAGGAATTCCCCGGCGCTATCTGCAATCATCAAAAAAGGAAGTTTCTGAGTGGAGCCACCCTGTTTGATTCTATAGATTAAATGTGCCATGCTGCAGTGCAGTTGCAGAAAGGACAAAATCTCAGTGGAATGTTTTTAGGAAAAACTGTGATTCAGTCCTGTCAGCCACAGAACAAAGTAAAATGGGCCACGGCTAAATGAACTCTGTGTTTGCCCCAGTCCTCCTTTTCCCTGGTATACAGTGTTTACATGATCATTTACATAAAGGTAAGTTACATCAAGAAGTGCAGTGAGGGTTGCCTGAATATTATGAGACTGTATGCACTGGAGAAGTAGGCATTCTTCCCTTTTTTTTTGTTTTAATTTGGTTATGGCTCATGCCTACCTCAGTGCTGTGTTGTCTTTGAAGTGTGACCTTCGATCCTCGGGGGTGAGAGGTGACCCTCCCAGTGAAGGGTGGCCATGCCAGTGATTGGTCGTGTTTACTGTAACCTGACTGAGATGCTCGGCGCACATGCAGCCAGCGCTGAAACATGAGTCAGCCACTGAAGAGATGTTTACTAAGTTGAGGCGTTGCAAAATGTGTTGAGTGTATCATCCCTCAACCCCGCGCCCCGACCCCTTGCCTAAAACTTGGAAGTCTCACGATTACCTTACTGGCATTTGTTTAATGGCACCACTAAGATAATATTTTTCTTTCTTTAACTGCGGTAATATTTCATTTCATTACAGTTCATGTTCATGTTACTGCTCTACATCTTACTGCTACTTAAATCGTAAAACTGTTATTACATAAAAACTACAGACAAACAGGTTCCAACACAGCATAGATCTACCACTGAATATTGGTAATTTCCTAGTAATCAAAAAGGTGCTACCACAGTATTACTGTGCAGCATGAAAATTGTGCAGAATCTAATTTTACTTTTGTAGTCAGTGAGAAAGACGAGCATATCATTGAGATGTGCATATCACGTCTACCCATATCATGCTATTATCAACTTAACAGCATGCTATAATGTTAAGATATAATGCTTTAATGTTTAACACAAGAAAATGAGAGTTTAACAGTGAAAACAACAACAACAACAACAACAACAACATATGTGCTCATAATCCCCATTTAGCACCATTCAACATTTACTGTAGGTACACACAAGTTGAATATCTAAACTTAGTGTCCCACGGCTATCCTACCACTCATATCATTGCAAGACACTTTTTGGAGACCCAAGTCTCTGCAAGACAAAACAGCATTAAGAAAAACTCAAACTTTGCCTGCCTTCTAAGAGTTTGTGTTTCTCCGCTCCTGCAGAAATGCCCCGGCAGTTCCCCAAGATCTCACTGAACGAGATGGATGAGAAGGTGCGCCTGCTGGCAGAGAAGGTATACGCCTCAGCCCTGAAGGAGGAAGGCACTAAGGATGCCCTTTCCATGTTCACCGTGCCGGAGGACTGTCCCATCGGCCTGCATGAGAACAGGGAGCGGGAGCTGCAGAAGGAGCTGGCTGAGCAGCAGTCTGAGGAGACGACTAAGAGGTTTAGTTTCACTCTAGATGCCTTTTGTTCCTATTGTACCTTTGCAGTTGCATTGCAGATCTCATTGCAGCCACATGTGGTTCCATCATGGGAGTCCACTGGAGAAATGGCTGTCTGCAAATAATAGTGAAATAAAAAAGTAAAAACATGAAAAAGATGTAGGTCAGTTTATTAATATTATCACTGACAGTGAATAGTTGGAGGAGGAAGATTTGTTTTCAAATTTAATCGAGGCTACAGGAACACAGGTTCCTATAGAGTCTCAAGCCCGAGAACCTCGGGTCCTGTGGTGGATATCAGATCCAAGAATGCCAGGTTTACACTTGTGTCCTGCTCACAGGTTGTCTTTAAATTACCTTTTGCAGATACAGTGAGTGATTCAAGTTTAACAGTAGGATAATATTTGTTACCTGTTGTTTGTCTTCCAGGAAGAAGAATTTTAAGATGAAGCGTTCGCAGTCAGTGTCTTTGCAGATACCTGTCAGCGCCGACTGGGCTCTGGCTGTGGTTTCCCCTCTGCTCTCCCCTGTCACGCCAGAACCTTCTTTGCCAGAGAACATGCCAGAGTTTCAGAGGGTTACCATCAGCGGAGATTACTGTGCAGGGGTAAATGAGTTGCACACTACAACTTTTGACGTGAGGCTACATAATCTTCGTTGCAGTTCTGTCACACATCAAGCATCCATCCAGTGGCATCATGGACATTCATTGGGAAGTTTGTTGGGTGTGCAAAAATAACGCCAACAACCATCAAGAAAAAAACAGAGTTTCCTAAACGAGATCTTTGTGTTATGGATGTACCATGTTATAACTTAAAAAGAATTGTCTAATAGTTCTGTAGTTTTTGACACAGGAAACCGACTTGTCTTTATGTCTTTAACAGTATGACAGTCAAGTATACACTTCACAGGAGTAGTCACACCAGCCAAATACAGCTTAAAAAATGGATATGCTGAATTTAATGATGTTGGATGACACATTTAAAGGGCCTGTTTGTCAATCATTAACTTTACATTTGGACATGATGCGGTAAATTTGTCAGCTATGCATTAAGTTCTGCCCAAAAGTTGTATATGTAGAAATGCAACCAGCTGGCCCAAGAGCTCCATTATGGCTGCCAATGGGTGTCTTACATTATCGGACAGGCCTCTGCAATATGTTTTGCAAAACATCAGAAATGCTGTCTGCCAAACTTGAATTCTTAGTGCCACAGTAAAATCTGAAATATTTGAATTCACCTGGGAAACAAGGCTTTTAAAAAGGTGATCCTTCTTCCATGTCCAGATCACAGTTGAGGATTATGAGCAGGCAGCCAAGAGCCTCCTGACAGCTCTGTTCATCAGAGAGAAGTACTCCAGGCTGGCCTACCACCGCTTCCCCAGGACCACCGCCCGCTTCCTCCGCACTGCTGCAAATGAAAAGTGGAGGGAGGAGGACGAGATCTTGCCAGGTGGGGGTTCAAAAGATGATGATTAAAATTCTATATATATAAAAAAAGTCATTTTCCTCATGTAATTTTTGTTCCATACTTGCTTTTGCACACCTGATCCAAGAAATGGGTACACACTTTCATTGTTTTGGTAAATCTGTTTTTATTGTTCAACCATTCAGCATCAAGCTCTTAACTGGATCAGATGTGTAAGAATAGAATAACTGGAATCAAACCTTGCAGGACAGGTACTTGAGGACTGGCTTTAGAGCTGCTGCTGCTGCAGAAATAATGTTCTGTTTAGAGTAAAAAGAAGAGCTGGGTTGTTAGCGTGAGCAGCCACAGCTACACTGACTGAGCAGGAAATGAGAAGAACATCACCTACAAAAAGTGTGAAAGTGATTCTATCACAGGCAATCCTTAAACACCACAAGAAAGACCGCGTAGTGCCAATGATGTCATCAAATGACAAAATTTGGCTGTTGCGGTCTGGAAACCAAGACTTTTAAATGTTGCTTGAGGAGCTAAAACTTTTATTCCTATTGTACCTGCGTATTATATTCAGCTTTAATCCAAGCAAGATTAAACAAATTAATTTAACTGCAGTATGACTGTATTCCTCATTTCATTGTCTTTGCTTATCCACTCCCATCACTTGTAGACATTTGCCCTTGCCCTCATGAGGGAGAGGATCCCTACTCCATGGAGGGCATTCCAGAGAACTTGAACTATGAGCTGCAGATGAAGGATGGCATAGTGTATGTCTACGACAACGCCGAGGCCCTGAAACAGCAGCTCCCTCACAGCCTTCCTTACCCCGACCTGGAGACCTTTGCCATTGACATGAGCCATGTCCTTGCCATGATAGCAGATGGCCCAACGTGAGAACACAAATTTTATTGTATATTGTAGAGCGCATAAGCGCACATTTACAGTTTGCACAGGATTAACAAATGTTCAGAGGATTTTCATACCATTTCTGTCAAATCTGACTACCAACTGAGAAAAATGATTGTGACCACATTTCTTGCAAGGCCCTTCTTGACAAGGAAAGTCCAGGTGGGGACAACAAATACCTCTGTCCTTTCCCTCAGAAACTACTGTTAATGTGCCCTCTATTGCATTTAAGAAGACTGATCATAATAGGTAACAACCTGCTTTGAATTCCTGTGACTGTACAAGGGGGCGGTGCTGAAAAAGAGCATGCATGCTCAAGAAAATTGCCGGTTAAACAAAAACTAGAGTTTACGTTCCACAGGACATGAACTGATGTTATGTTGCCTTCCATGAAAATGTTTTGATGTTGAACTGATGAATACTAAATTGATGTTATGTTGTTTGCAGGAAAACCTACTGCCATAGACGGCTGAACTTCTTGGCCTCAAAATTTTACCTTCATGAGATGTTGAATGAAATGGCAGAGCTCAAAGAGCTGAAGAGTGTCCCACACAGAGATTTCTACAATGTTAGAAAGGTTGGTTGGTATTATGGCCTCAATTTCACATAAACCATATTATGTAAAATTACCAATAACTTAGTATTGAGTTGCAGATGTAATCAGAGTGTGTAATCAGACCTGTTCTTTCCATAAAAGATCTGCTCACCTGTGCAAGAGCAACTCTATGTTGGTTATCCACAATACAGTAACCCTAGACCTAGGGACCTGGTCTCACTACACACACAAGAAGTGTACGCATTTTTTGTGATGTAGAAAACAGTTTATGGATGCAACTTGTCCAAGTAAGCTGTGCAAGCTGATGTGGTTCATGTCTCATCACACTCAGGTGGACACACACATCCATGCTGCTGCCTGCATGAACCAGAAGCATCTGCTGAGGTTTATCCAGGACACCTACCAGACAGAGGCGGACCGCGTGGTCCTGGAGAAGGGCGGAAAGAAGATCACCCTCAAGCAAGTGTTTGACAACCTCACCATGGACCCCTACGACCTCACTGTGGACTCGCTGGACGTGCACGCTGTAAGAGCAAAATCTCGACTTTGGTACTAAAGTTCCTAGAAGATCCAACATCTGCTCCAATAATGGTCTGCATCACATTTAGGTTGCAGTGTGTCTAGAAATACAAAGCTGTTGATGTCAAGAGCTGTTGGCTGGGTCCATTTTATCCATATGTTGATATCAGTGATTGCATGAGTCTTAACTTTTGCCGTCCTGTGTTTGTTGACACAGGTGTTGATGCATTTCATAAGATGCGATGCAATTATTTCTTGGGGCTGCAGGCGAAATCCTCTGAACGTGTTATCCAGACATAATCAATACTGTAATGTTGCTGGAAGGGAAATGCAATCATCTGTACATGAGATTCATCCCAAATTATTCTCTCAGGGAAGGCAAACATTTCATCGGTTTGACAAGTTCAACTCCAAATACAACCCTGTGGGAGCCAGTGAGCTGCGAGAGATTTACTTGAAAACAGACAACTACATCAAAGGGGAATACTTTGCACGCCTCGTCAAGGTACAGTCCAACTAAAAAACACAAACACTGCTCAACTTGATCTTTTTACCTTTCCGTTTTAACTAGAAGATCTCTTTCTCTACCATACATGTACAGTGCATGTAGCGTCTTGGTAAAACACTCTTGGTGGGATCATGATTATTATAAAGGTGCTGATTAGAGCATGTATAGCCTATTTTTCTCCTCTGTCAAGTTTATTTGAAATGATAAATTGCTTTGAAGGCGTACTGAATGACATTACAAGCTTCCTGTGGTCTTACGTCTGTGGCAGGAAGTGGCTCACGAGCTGGAGGAGAGCAAGTACCAGCACGCAGAGCCTCGTCTGTCAATCTATGGCCGTTCTGCTGATGAGTGGGAGAACCTGGCCACCTGGTTCATCCAGCATAAAGTCCACTCCCCCAACATGCGCTGGATGATCCAAATTCCCAGAATCTAGTAAGTGCTAAAGGAAAGTACCAATACTTACATGAGAAAGCATGTACATTCCTAACCCATGCCAAAATATTTTCCTCAATTTATACACAGCCTTTTGGAAGAAGCCTTTATGACCTGTCAGTGGATGAACAGATAAATATTGATGTCAATGTTGCCAAAATGTTGGCTCTCAGTCCTTGTTAGCTCATACCAGAGGGGGGCTTCATAAAACACGAAAGTAGGGCGGTAGAGGTGATTTTGATTCCAGTGAAAAGGATGCAGGTCAGGTATAACATGATTCAGTTTGATATTTCTTAATGGACAAATGATGAATGCTCATGTTGCCTGTATGGGGAAATGCACTGACAGCCTGCCTATATCTTGCAGTGACATTTTCAGGTCAAAGAAACTGATACCGCACTTTGCCAAGATGCTGGAGAACATTTTCCTCCCTCTCTTTGAGGCCACAGTCAATCCCCAGAAGAACAAAGCAACACACGTATTCTTAAAATACGTAAGTTGTATTTATGTTTTTATTTTTTTATAGTGGAATGAGTAAGAAAAATAATTTGTTTTTTTGGAAGAGCATAGGCTCACCCAAATTATCAGGAGGCATAGTTGAGATAAATAACGCTGTATCAATCTGTTTTTTTCTCTGCTGTCTTGTAGGTGACGGGCTTCGACAGTGTGGACGATGAGTCCAAACACAGCGATCACATGTTCTCCTACAAAAGCCCCAAGCCTGAGGAGTGGACCACGGAGGGCAACCCTCCTTACAGCTACTACCTGTTCCACATGTACGCCAACATCATGGTGCTCAACAACCTGCGCAAGTAAGTCCTGCAACACCAACCTAACAACACTTCCAGTAAAGGACCAGGAAAATAGTTCCTGGGGAAGTGATGATCAGTTCTGTGGTTTATGAAAGGTAATGACTTTGTTAGCTGCAGAAGCAGAGCATTATAAGGTGGGTGTTTCAACCAAAAAGTCAAATTTGAAAAGCGAGGGATATTATTTTATATAGTATAGTTTGTTCCAACTTTCGTCAAATATGGGTGAAGTGCAGTAAACCTGTAAACGTGTAAATGTCTGAATTTTAATGTAAATGAACATTCATCACAGTGTATAATTCAAGTCACTTGCGTCTGCGTGTTGTGCTGCATTTTGTGACACATCATTCTATGTGTGTGTGCAGGGAGCGAGGACTGAACACCTTCCAGTTTCGTCCTCACTGCGGTGAGGCCGGTTCCATCACCCACCTGGTGTCAGCCTTCCTCACGGCAGACAACATCTCCCACGGCCTCAACCTCAAGAAGGTGGGCTCTTGGGATTTGACAAATGTGGCTGTCCATAGCAACACTGATATATTGGATTAAAACTGCCAACAGCTTATTTTTTGTGCCAGTACTCAAAATCAGGCCAGACAATTTTTGCTTTTTTTAAATTACGCAATCTGGTGTTTCCCCCAGAAAGCTGTTCTTTTCAGGATGGGAAAGACTCTAAAAGAAGCATGCCATGAGAAAATAACACTGGCCACTGAAATCCAAGATAATGATAACAACATAAACGTATACAGTACTCATGTAATAAAACAAACTGCATCATATCCATCATACTATAGATGACTGGCTGATCCTATTTTAATAAAATACCAATATTGGCCCTGGCTGCTGCAAACCACCATTTATATAATAATCGATATTTTAAGCCTTCTGTTGATAAAATGATACCATCTTTACAATCAAATAATGAAGATTAATAGGACATAAGATATTCCAATGATGGGTTTAAAACATGCAGACTGAGACTGAATGAAACTTAATTTCTAGCCTTTGCCTCAAAATGTATTAACTCAGTGGAAAAAGACAGTGCTGGCAAGTTCATGTGGCACACTTTTCTTTTTCTGTTCGCTGTTCATGCAAACTACCCAGCTGTTGTTCTGTTTATTCCAAACCAAATTAAAACATGTAAAAAATACATTTCTTCCTGCACACCAGAGGATTTTTCCCAGGAGTCATACATGGCATTTTGAAGCTGAGCTCTTTGCTCACTTGACTGTGATATCTCTACGTGTCCCTCCCCAGAGTCCAGTGTTGCAGTACCTGTACTACCTGGCCCAGGTGCCCATTGCCATGTCCCCACTGAGCAACAACAGCCTGTTCCTCGAATACTCCAAGAACCCACTGCGAGAGTTTCTCCACAAAGGCTTGTGTGTGTCGCTGTCCACTGACGACCCCATGCAGTTCCACTACACCAAGGTCAGACCCACAGGGGCGAGCATGGGCCTGTTCAGTCATGATACGAATGTCGTGGAAATCATCTTGGTGAAAGTGGTGCAAACTCAGAGCAAACAAACTGACAGAGGCACATAAGTACGCAGTGTGTACTAATTAGATTGCACCAGTTAGTTTTCCTGCACCACAAAGATTGGCGCACACTACGCACTAATGCATGTAGTGCAGAAAAAGTAGGACCTCACATGTGGCACGATGGGACAGTGCAAGAAAAGACTGAGCAGAGGTGTGTGTCCGGTGCACGGACGTGTGTAACATTCAGAAAACAAATCCGTTCAAGAAAGGGCCAGGTTAACCGCAGTTTAAGCCTGCAATTTCTTCAGCGATGTTGTTTCAGGGCCTTGAAAACCCTTGAACATCTGAGAAATTGAGAAAAATGATCAACATGGACATCCAACGATCAATACCTTGGATGCTCAGGAAAAATCCTGTTGTGATTTTGTGAAAATGAAGGATTTCACCAGGAAAAAGTCATGAAAGTCATTGAAAAGCCTTCAGTATATAGATAGTAGGTAAACAGATTAAAGCAATATTAATTTATGTAGTTATTAGTTATCTAGAACATATTTTAACGCTCTTGATGCTCAATGGCATACAAAGGTCAGGAGGCCAGGATCATCTTTGAATGTACCAAAAGACAAGGTTTTCTACTCATTTTTGTTTTGTTTTATTTCGATGAGATTTCATGTCTGACTAAACTAATATGACAGTGTGGAGCTTTGCTAAATGACCTCAAGTAAACAAGGGCCGCTGTGTTACCAAATCAGTCTGGGGTCACTGTGCTCTCGCCACTTCCACAATGAAGATAAGCACACTGTAAAGGGGAACAAAGCCTTGCAAATGCTCCCTCTCAGATCAAGTTGGACTTAAGCTTGTAGTAAAATTGTAATCTTCATGTCAAATTAGCAACGGCCCTGGAAAGAAATATAGAAAAATGGGAGTCTTAATTTTGCGACATGGTCTTGAATCGCCCATTTGGGAGGTATTTTGTAATAATGGCTCTTCCTTCAGTTATTTTTAATAGCAATTCATTACTTTTCCACCCCCACAGGAGGCCCTGATGGAGGAATATGCCATTGCAGCCCAGCTGTGGAAGCTGAGCACCTGTGATGTGTGTGAGATAGCGAGGAACAGTGTGCTGCAGAGCGGCCTCTCTCATCAGGTACGGTCCTACAGCCCGTCCACATCTCTAATGTGAGGATAAACAGGGTTTGAGATGGGACGTTTGGTGCTTTGGTGGTTTGAATCTCCAAACTCAAAGGTGGATGATGCAAGACAGGATCAGCTGAAGCAAATAGCCATTGGTTGACAAAAAAAAATAAAAAAATAAAAAGCTATGTGGTTCTTGTTGATGGACCAACTTGCTGAAAGTTTACGTGCTGATTCCACTGTTTTTTTTTTTAAGTTTGAGGTTATTGATTAGGTTCCTCACATCATTTGTTGTGTGTGGTGCAATGAACTCTTAGCAATTAGCAATAGCAATTTTGCATAATGCATGCACCTGTAAGAACTAAAGTGCCAAAGTGCCACTGAGCAAAGCACTTAAAGCAGCACTTGGTTTGACTTTTTTGTAAAGTCTCAATTGTCTTATCCACATAACTAACAGAGGGACTGCAATAAAAACACGCGTCCCATTCCCACTAATCGAGACCCTTTTCCCCTATTGTTCCAAATTAAACTTTGGTTTGCCGTCCTTATCCTGAGTTGCACTCCCTCTGCTGCACAATTCAAGCCTCATTTATCCAGGCTCAAAAAATCTCCTGTCTCCCTCCCTTCAATTTGCATCTCCCATTCCGGACCAAAACTTAATCTAATTGGTAAAGTCACTAAAGAATTCACAGCTTGCACCTCCAGTTAACTGGTCGGTCCATTTCATGAAATCACTGGTATTGGCTGATATTTCCTGCATCTTGCACACTCAGGAGCTTCCAAACTGTTGCCAGTATACAGTAGTATACAGTAAATACTTTTTGAGATGAGCAGCACCTCCTGCCCACTTAGTAACACCTTTCTTAAAATAGCCCCATGCTGATAGCTGGCAGAACCGTCCAAAATGAAATTTTGTCCCTCAAGCTCATATTCCTTCTGTCAGTGTCTTGGCAAAGGGGTGAAACATTCATTAGGGCAGCAGGACGGCCAAGTGGGGCAGCTTGTCCTGTAACTTATAGGTCAAAGGTTCAGTCTCTGCAAAAGTCAGTGGGTCCATAACCAGTCACGAGTCTGCCTAATCATTTGCTCCAAGTCACTATGGACATGTGCATCAGCTAAATGTGGAAAAATTTTTAAGACGTCCTGTCTGTTTCCACTCCTCTCTGCAGGAAAAGAAACACTTCATTGGCTCCAACTACCTGCAGGACGGACCAGAGGGCAACGATATTCGGCGGACCAATGTAGCTCAAATCCGTTTGGCCTACCGCCACGAGACGCTGTGCAACGAGCTCAGTTTCCTGGTGGACGCGGTCAAAGCAGAGGCTGGCTCCGCACCAGCTGAGTGATTCACCATGCCAAGAGGAACGGTTTCTGAATGCGTCCTGAGGGACAAAGGGACATTGGTTTAGACAGCAAGCTAGATTTCTCACACCTTCTTATGAGTCCTCCTCACCCTGATCTGGAAAGAGGCTTTGAAATATTTTATGAGGACCTCGGTGTGGGAATTTTGTATTGGAACATTTTATATGGTGTAAACTTGACCTTTGGAATCTATTTTATAGTGTGGAGGAACTTCTCCAAACACCCCAGACATTTTGTGTTTCACTTTAACCCTGTAAACTTGTGAACTCCACTAGAATTTAAAATAAAGTTCTGCGGGTCTCAACAAAGCAGTGACCCCTCTGATGGGACCGACAGAGTTAAATAAGTTAAGGTGATACGGGCCCAATTTGCTATAATAGGCCTAGATTATCTAGGAGTTGATTTGGGATTGCATATGTGAGAAAGCACTAGTCACCAAACCTGTTTTAGAAGTGATTCATCCAGAGGCAGCAGAGGCTTGATCAACCAGAGGCTGACAGAACAGATCTGTGTTCTCCAACACAGCGGGACGGGCACCACAACATGCAAATAATGTCCATCTATGGTGATTATATTTGGCCCCATGAAGGGTTCTCTTATCAGGTTAAATGCTGATTATTTTGTGTGTGTCACTGGTGTGTTTGCATGTTCCAAAGACTAATTTGACTAAGTCTGGTTTGGTGAGGGCTTTGCTGTGAAATGAGTATCCATCACAAGCCCCTTTATTAGTTCAAACTTTCAAATTATATTAGATATCTAGATATACTTTATTAGTGCCAAAAGGGAAATTTGTCTTGGACAAGTCTAATACATCACAGTGATTGTCTTATTTTTACCTTCTCCGCTCCCCTGTTTTCATCGAGAGAAGGGAGCAGGTTACAAAATTTTCTGGCATTAAGGACCCTGCAAAATATGTGCAAAACAGACCACAGACCAATCACTTGACAGGACTGTGTCCTAAGGAATCCCTTCTACAAATATTTTTGTTAGGTGGGGAGAAACAAAACGTTAGTCATATATTTAGTTGTCTGTTAGCAGAATATCTCAATAACATGTGTACACATGTCCATCAACTTTTGTGGATGGAGAAAAGTAGAGTAGATTTGGGGGGTAATCCTGATCTGGGATGATTATTGTTTGTAACTATATAGCAGGAGTGTCCAACCATGTGCCATGAAGGGCCGAGGGGCTCCAGGTTTCCATTCCAAACAAAAACTCCACCAGGTGATTTCACTGATCGCCTCACTTTAAAGCAGAGAGGAGGAACCAGTCAGAGAAATCACCCGGTGAG
>OMLB01013149.1:4400-19571 GCA_900302555.1 Myripristis jacobus
TCACAGCCCCCCTTCAGCAGCGTTGGCTTTAATCTCAGCCATGGTCTCCAAACCCACAGGCCTGTCGCCCTCACCACTTTCCCCACTTTTGACAAATTGCCCATTTCCCCCAGCTTTGCAGTCTGCACACTTTTCCTGTGTGTGTGTGCGTGCATGCGTGCGTGCATGCATGTGTGTGTGTGTGTGTGTGTGTGTGTATGTAGCTGTGTGGTAGTATGCCTGCCCCCCCCACGTCCCCCACCTCCCAACTTTGTGTCAGCTGTGTTTGTGTATGTTCCTGTGTGTGTGTAGGCGTTGACTACCGCCTTCGTGTGTACATGTGTGTGGAGCGGCGTGCCCTCGGTGTCATGTTTGTGTGTGTTTGTACTGCCGTGCTTGGCCAGCCTTGCGCGGGGGGTCGAGATAGTTCAACAAAGTGGGGAGGGAGGCCGAGCCATGCCAAGCCTGTGTTTGCGAGGGCACTTCACTCGAAGTGATAAAAGTAGAATAATCCCCTTTAAAGCGTCTTAACGAGGTCAAATCTGCTGGGCTGCAAGAGGGGGGAGTAAGAGAGGGGAGGGGTGTGTGTGTGTGTGTTGGGGGGGGTAATGCTGCAGAAATGGGGGTAAGCCTTGGCTTGGTCCGCGAGAGATAATAATCAAAATCAAATTCCTGGCCCAAACAGGATTAGGCTCTCCCCGCGCTCTATCTAAAGCCCCTGTCCAGAGCGGCTGAAGACACAATCCTATTCCTCAGCCTCTCTCTCACTCTCTCTCACACAGACACTCACACACACACACAGAACACACACACACACACCGAGCAGCTAACAGCGAGGCTGGCTCGGCCCGGGCTGTGTTGGCCAGGGCGAGCTTGGCTGCAGGCCAGTTAGCCTTGTCCCTCTCTCAGATCACTGGGCACATACGCTTTAGTCCAAACACTAATCCGGGATATTTAGATGGAATTGTTTGGTTGGAGCTATTCTTAGGTGGAAGATCTGATCTTGTTTGCTGCTTGTGTATTAGCAAAAGGCTTAAGCCCTCAACTTCTGGCTCAGTGAATCATGTCATGGAGGATTTTGGCTACATGAGAGGTTTTCCTACATTTTAAATGCATACTCCGCACTTTTCGGACACAACTATCCCTTGTGCTGTTAAACCAGTGCGGATGCCCTCATGGAAACTTGGATTTTGCAGGGAAAGGGGCTGGGAAGAGCAGGTATATCACTGGATTTATCAAGTGGGCACCTCCCCATGACAGATGCTTTGAATTACTCCCAAGATAGCGCCAGAAGGCTTAACAGTAAATTCTGGCATCCCAAAAGCTGAAGTCGCTCTAAGCACTGATCATACCCGCATTCACACAAAGTCTACTCACACTTTGCCCACACCTAGCTCTTAGATTTAACTCTACAGTCTCCAATCTTGCCATTCACCTCAGTTAAAAAAAGCCCAATGAATATTTTCTACTTAATTAAAGCGAGAAGTGCTTTAATAGAATGTTGACAAAAAATCTGGAAGAAGCACTTAATCTCATGGTTGAGTCTAGATTAGAGATGCACCAATCGATCAACCCGTGACCGGAATTGGCCAGTTTTCAGCTCGATCGGCCATGACCGGTGACCAGCTGATCAGTCTCAGATATATCCGATTGTGTGCCAGTCAAATTTATGTGCACATATGCCCCACGGTGGTTTACATCACACATACAGTGACACTAATGTCATAGCCAAATGCACACACATGCTAAACATGCTGGCATGGAAGTTCACGAGTGAAGAAGACACCAAGCACATGTAAACTGTCTACCTACTTTGTTGCTACTCTTGAAAGGCTCTGAACTCCTGTCAGGGTTCAAAATTAACACTCGCCCATTGCCAAATGTGGGAATTGCTCTTGGGTGAGTAAATTATGGAGACCACCTGTCACTCTGGATGGTGGAAAAAAACGAATTTCCTACATGTGCTTGAGAAAGCTACTGGTTTGCTGCCGCTTCAATCCGCTAGGTCTGCTGTGCTGCATGTGTGTAGTATGTAATAGTGTCAGTCAGGTGTGGAGCCTCCAGGAAATAAAAAAGGAAACAGGTGGACTTAAGGCTGGTGAGATCACTGCTGCCACGGTCAATGCAAGTGCCACCTCCTTGCATTTCTACATACAGTCGAAGTTACCTCTATTATTACTGCACACTACTAAAAATTGATTGAGAATCACATACGAGACCAAGATGACATGCTAAACAGCAATGATGGCAAATTGCAATGATGAAAAGCAATTTATTATTTGTGCCTGGTTTTAAAAAAAAAAAAGAAAAAAAAATCTGTCTAGCCAGTGACTTCATCTACCAGCCACGTTGGCAGGTAAGCATGATGCGTTTTTTGAGAAAATGAAAAATATCTCTCTTTTTTTTGCATTTCTGCTTTAATTGCTAGGACAGTGGAGAGAGACAATGATATACAGCAAAGGGTCCAGGCCAGAAATGAACTGAGGCCAATGCAACAGTAACCAGTAGGTGGTATGCGCTCTACCATGTGAGCCACTGGGGCAGCCCCAATATGAACACATTTTAAAAAGGTGTTTTTTTTTTCAAGAAAAGTTACAAAAATGTTTATGTATGCTGTCAATTGTTGTTCTTAGAAAGACAGAAAATCAGAATCAGCAGGTCAGACTTTTAAAAAATCAGAAATCAGAGCCAAGAAAATTGCAATCGGTGCATGTCTTGTCCACATGGTTCTCATTGCTGCCAGACTCAGTGACAACTTATGTTTATTGACAGTTGGGACTAAAAGGCCCTCATTTTTGCCATTTCACGTATGGCAGCTGCAAACAGAAACACTGAAGACCTTCCCGTTCTTGTCAGTTAACAGAGCTGCTGATTTTTGCGAAACACTTTATCCTTAAACAATAATGATGCCTGCGTCTATCTGCCATGCTCTAACCAGGCTGTGCAAGTACATGTGTGTGTGTGTGTGTGTGTGTGTGTGTGTGTGTGTGTGTGTGTGTGTGTGTGTGTGTGTGTGTGTGTGTGTGCACAAAATCTAAGTTTGCATATGTTACATGAATGTTCTGAGCTGTCCCAGCCCTGTGTGTACTTTGGCAGACAGGTTTTTTTCTGTGGGAGCACAGATGCCTTTTGTATTCAATCTTCTTCCTTGTTGGTTTCCACCTGCATCCCAGAGCATTTGTTAAATTTTGAGGAGCATAAATCTTAAAAATCCACACTTGTAAGATTATAGTTTTTTTTTTTGTTTTTTTTTCAAATACAGATGCAAATTCCATCAGTACTTCCTCATTGGCTTTTCAGTTTTGGTATTGTGTACGTGTGCGTTTTGAGGAAGAGAGTGAGTGGAGGAGTGTGTTTGAGCATGTATGTACTGTCTATACACACAAGAGGGCATTCCAGTTTCCTTTGTAATTTGTGGAAGAGAAACAAAGCGGACACCAGCATTTACTGGACTGAAATCTTTATTCACAGTTTCACACCCTCACCACAACCTCCAGCTGGGCTTTTCGCTCTCTGCAGCCAGGCCTCTGACAGTGCTGAGGCTTCTGGGAGTTTTATGTCCCAAACCACAGTGTGGCAAAACACCTTTGACAACACAAGCACCTAGGCCCTCACTAATAGTGTGGTGAAAAACTCTAAGATACAGTATCTTGTTTATTAGCTGTCACAAAACCTCATTGGGAAAATGTGTGTGCTCGCATGTGTGTGTGGGTGTGTGTGCTTGTGTGTGGTTGTTATGCATAGCAAATAGGACTTTGTCTCTTTCAGTAACATGGACCAGGACAAATTAACTCAACCCATGTCTCTGAAATTGGGGCTTTATGCTTTTGACATAAATAGTGACAGAGGAGCCAAACTGAACAGCCAGTTTCCTTGTTCAAAGTGTGAAATCGATCTGGTCAGTGTAACTGGTGCGTTTTGAGCCAAAATGGCGCCTAAGCTACATTTCAAGAAATCCACAGATAGAATAAAGAAAAGAGCTACTGACATAGTTATAAAACAAACATTAACAAAATTGTATAAAACTTTCAAAAGTTTTGAAAGCATAAAAAATGTACACTCTTGTCACCGTGGTGATCTGATAATGAGCCATTAAGTAGAAACAAATGTATTCTCTAGAGGTAAAGCTAGCTACATTGAAAATAATGCTCTGGCAAGTGATATGAAAGTCTATGAGGAATACTGGGCTACTGTTGTGACAAAGATGAGATTTATGAGAGAACACTTGATCTGTTATAATTGGCTGGTATCAGAGGCCCTTGAGGGGATACTGGGGAGAGGCGTAGCAGTGAAGATAAGGAACCTCCTCGTTAACAAAGTTCTTCGTTTATTTCTTCTGTACTTCATCATCGTTCTGAGATCTGAGTAGAAAAGCTGGATATTCTGAAGATCCTGAAAAAGAGGAGCAATGTCAGATGTTTTTTTTTTTTTGCAAAACAGTGTCTCTGAATTTGTGAAAGGTGCTTTTTTAGTCATCTTATTCTTTGACTTGGAGGCAAGACAGCAGCAGACAGACAGCTACATACCATGAGGGCAAGGTCAGTTCCAGTTCTCTTGTCCACTGTGGAGAGGAGAAAAAAAATACATTGGCGTTATCAGATATTTGTCCATACCCATGCCCAGTAATGTGCTATCTCCAGGCAAGCCAGTGCAGTGATCAAAGTCAAAGGCAAATATGAACTGCTTCAGAGCCATTAGTGACATGTTAGTCCTTTTTTAGTACAAGTCAAAGTCTGTGGCCCCTTTTATGCAAGGCAGTAACATGTGGTTTGGGTGATAAGATGGTGTTTGCAAAAATGCATAAAATCCAGGTGTAAATGAACTCAGCTCAGCTCTGAGGCACGCTGGCTGGCACACATAGCAACTATTTGGGCAGAAATAAACTTTGAGGCACAGATATACAGAGCCTAGGAGTGGCTGCAGGACAAAATAAGATTTTGAGGCCATGACTTCCTACACTGAGGACAGGAGACGGCATCTCCTGCACACAAGATAGACCTTGCACATTTTGTGCAAAGGAATGAACAAAAGGTGTGTCTACAACAGTTTAGCTAGAAATTTTACATTTCCACCTAGTTTCACTTACTTATTTAGATGTAGAGAGATAATTGATTTAATCAGCTGCAAGAATTTAGCTTGTCATATTAACAGATAATGTGCACATTTTATATCCATTAATTTGCTTTTTATGCAACTCAAGCTGACTTTCTATGCACTATGAGAATACAATCTGACCACTCTGGGCATGTAAAGATCAAAAAGGAAAATCACACAAATAATTCAGTTGCCAGTTAACATGAATCACACTGTTGGAGTCAAAACAAGACTGCCAAAATACTGTCTTGTAGGCAGAGAACAATCTACATGAGGTGTTACTGTCAATTTTAAAGAACAAATGTTATGAGAGGAAGCAATGTACACAGCCATCTGCCAATGTAACTTATCGAGGCACAAACTGGATGCACAACACATGATAATGCCATGTGTAACAGGGGCCCGTGGTTTAAATCAGCTCCAAGATAAGCAGCTAATGTTGCTTTGCTTAAGTTCGACTATTGGAATGGATACAGGATAATGTGTGTATGGGCGAGAAGAAAAGAGATGGAGGGGTGGATGAGAGATGAAGAAAGATGAACAGAAGAAATGCTGTCAAGAAAAAACAAGAAAACAAAACTAAAACTGGATGAAACAGCAACCACAGCATCCTGACTGGAGCTGGGCTGACGATGATTGAAGGGCTGGTTGTTTGGTGGTTCTTTGATGAGTGCTGGTCGGAAGTCTGCAGTTTCGTTAGATGTTAGCTGATGAAAGGTTGTCGCTGACGATCAGTACCTCTGTGTCGGGGAGAACAGTCCCGTGTGTCACCAGTCGGGGTAGCTTGGGGGAGCGGAGGCCCGTGGGAACCGGGTCAGGGTGTTGTAGTAGGGGGAGCTATTACACACACATACACATGAGCACGTATATAACACACAGACATACAAGTTCATGCACACAAGAAGGATTCTTCATAAATTTCTCATCTCTAGAAAAAAAAATCTCATGCTGTAAATGTTGCACAGGCTGCTGGCTCTAAATGATCCAAAACAAAGCAACAGCTTGAGTGCCATTCCCTCACTTTTCAAAATTTTACAGGTTCTCCCCTCACACTGATTCAGAGTCACACACACACACACACACACCCCTCCACCAGTCACTACTGTGGCATGCAGGCAAGCAGGGTCGGCGGGCACCGCTCATACCTGACCACAGCAAGGTTGCACACTTGTTCACCGTGGTTACCTGTATTACCCATACTGCAACACAAGAGCGAGGTGGGAGGTCAGGTGAGAAAGACAGAACGGGAAAGACTCGACATCGATCCTCTGATGGAGAGATGGATGACTGAGAAGTGTGACGTGACAGACACTTATTAGGGAGAATCCATGCAAAGAGAGAGACGGACACCATGCTCGTGATTTCTGAGAGCAAATGGAGGAAGTGAAAACGGACGGAAGCCATCCAACGACAAGAGTATTCCATACCACAAAACTGTGGACACATGGAGGAGGAGGAGAGGACGCTCGGACAGCGGACAAATATCAAAGTGCAACAAGCCACGGGTAAGAAGAACTGGAGCAACAATGGATGCAAATGTAGAGGAAAACAGAAGAAATAGTAAGACGTGAGGAAAGGGGGGAAAAAGAGATTGGTGCAAAATGGGAATAAAGATAAGAGGAAGGGAGAGAAGGGAAGATTTGATTACTGTCCTTTCTATCTACAGCAGAAGGAGCCGAGAAAAAATAGTGGCAAAACAATGGAAATCTACATGTCTGTGGACAGTAAGTGTGCAGATATGTGTGTCTGTGTGTGCCTGTGTATGTGTGTGTGTGTGTGTTTGTGTGTGAATGCGTGAACTCACTCGTCGAAGACATCCTCTGTGTCCATTCTCCTGTAGTATTTGGCCAGTTTGACAGAGAAAATGATGCTGGGGATCAGAAAGATACAGCATCCACCCAGACCAAACCAGAATGTGTTCTGCAAAAAACACACACACACACACACAAACACACATGCACACACGTTTACTTTCATGACTTTTCAAAGTTTTTTCTGTTCCACAAGTTAACCTGATGATGGGTTTCAGATTTCTGTTGCTACAGTACGTACGACACATACAGACACCAAACATATCAACAGGCATAAATAGGATCAACTGTGTACATACAGACTAGATGGAATGTCTGTTAAAACATGTGCACATGCAGACATACACACACACACACACACGCACACATATGAACAGTGGTTGCATGCACAGCTTGCACACTGATATATAAATTCTCTTTTTACATCGCCCACAGTCTGTAGCTTGTGCCACCACTCATTAAATGCTCACAAACTTAAATGAAATATAGCTGATATGTACATAAAAAAAACTTTATAAGTCTTTGGGGTTCTGAGTGTGAACAGTGAAGAATCTGTGTGTGTATAACACCCCACCCTCCCTGAAACAGACCCCGACCCATCACGGTGTGTGTTGGAGAATTGAGAACATACTGTTCTCGGACGTGTGGCCGACTCCACAGTCTTCCTTGCCCCCAAAACCCAAGAGTCCCTCAAACAGTCAAAGAACCATTTATGTCTCCAGCTGAAATCCAGATACACATCCTGCACATGTACTGTGGCGAATGAATACAGTACACCTCGATAGCCTGCGTGAACGCACACCCTAAACACACACACACACACACACACACACACACACACACACACACACACACACACACACACACAGGAATACACTGATATAGTGTCTTACCACTGAATCAACTATGAAGCTGCATGCGACGATCTCCAGGCTGTCAAAAATGTTGCTGATGGGTTTACACTGAGCCACCTCTGCAGTCAGCTGTAGGAGAAAGAACGTGCATGCACAAACACAGGCACACACACACACACACACACACACACACACATAGAGACAGACACCAATCCAGGATGTAAATTAAACAGCGCATATGCGAGTGGTGTCAAATGTCAAACCACAACTTGTGCATGAAGTAGTTTTAGAAAATTTAATTTCCAGCTATAACACTTTATGTGCAGAGTCCAGTGTTAATATTCACCTCCGTATCCACTTATGATTTTAGTATCAAACTAACCATAAATTTAACTGATACAAAACTGATACTATGAGAAAAGTCGACTGACTGTCTGTTGATAATAAGTTGGGTACTTAGATTAGACAGGCTGATATAAAGTTATGTTTTTCATACTGGTTTTTTTTTGGTATTTGGTGTAAGAGTCTAGTTACAGACAGGCAACTGATAATGCTTCTATGATTTATTGAACTCTCTGCATTTTGATTCCACAGCTCAGGCAGTTGAAGAAATGCATTTCTTGTTCATTCATGCATGTCTGCTTTTTGCAGAGCCAAGACGCCTGCCTGGCAGTCACAGCTGTGGTGACTGAACCTGACAGCAGAGACACTCTAAAAGAGGGAGATACCTGGGGGCACCACAGGGGGGCGACCTTGAGTGCTAAAACTGGACTAAGCATAATAAAATGAAGAGTGGTCTCTGAGACCTTCCCAAAAAAATTCAACTATCTAAAACTTTTTTTTTTTTTATTGAGAATTAGAGTGAATTAGCACATGGTAGTTAAGAAGATACACATTTCTTTGTGTTTACATCAATGAAATCTGCAACCACTTAGGAAATAAAATGTTTTTTTTCCCCCGCTCTGGTTATGCAACCACTCAACATCATATAGCCTCAATACTAGTGGAAAACATTTGAAAGTGTCATTTTTTCCAATCATCAGTTACATGTCAGGTTATACTTATGTCTTCATGTCTTCACCTCTGTACCAGTGGCTGAGGTTCAGGTTTCTTTGTCTACAGGCTTTTCTTACAGTCACACTCCTTTCCTCTCCAGTCATCGTCCCAATGATAAACTAACCCTTTCTTTTAAAAAGACAAATTAAAACTATACTCACAGAGTTTTTAACCCAGTCTGTGTATTGTCTGAAGTAGCCCACCAAGCTCTGGATGTAGCCATTTGTTTCCTGGACACCAAAAGAAAAACTGGTTAGGAAATTTGTGAGTGTGTGTGTGTCTATGTGAGTGCACTAAAAGAGATTTCAAACCATCACAACATGTTTACACTAAAAAAACTAAATATTTGCCTCTAAACAAGGACCACAAAACACACTCAGGACAGTGGAAAGTGTGTGTCTTTCACCTGCTTAACCACATGTGAGGCGTTGTGAGTGATGAGGTATTCTGCTGCATCGATGGCACTCAGGACGTTAGTCACCTTGACCTGAGACAGCGAGAGAGAGAGAGAGAGAGAGAGATTTAATTAGCATGCAAATCAGTGCCAGTGTACCTGTGTGTCATTATGAGTGTGTTTTCTCACCGGTAGGTCGCTGGCTGTTCTCTGCAGTAGTCGGATACTTTGGTTCAGTGTACTCTGCATTAAAAAACACACACACACACACACACACACACACACCGTTACCAACCAAACCACATGTATGCTAAACACTCATAAACAAATACTCTACCACTTCACATTACCGTTTCCACTACATGCACCACACTGCTACAGCAAACACACACACTCAGACATACACGCGGTACATCGACAGTAGCTTACCCGCGCTCTGACATATTTCTTTGCCACCATTTTATGAGCAAAGTAAAGGAGGAAGAGAGAAAAATGGAAAGTTGAGGGGAACAATGGACTAATATGTACGGCAACTTGCTTTTGTTTGAGTGGACAGCCGTTATGGGCATGTGAGAAGACATTTATGAATACAGCTGTGCAAAAAAACTGATACAGCTTAGTATCGTGATATTATTTTTTTTGCAGTATTGTATCAATTCTCTAGCCCACGGCAGCAATATGTAGTTTCTGTATTTCATTTTCATAAGATGTTATAACATCAACACTTTAGTGCACTTTCAACTAATTTATCATATATGATGACGATGATTTATCATATAACATGTATATTTTACTTGTCAACCCAGGTGTTATGCAGCAGGTTGTATTTTGGTAGTTTCAGTCAGTTCTGCAGAGTGCCGCCATGTATTGTGATGCAAATCGTATCATGATCCCTTTATCGCGATGCGTATTGTATCGTGAGGCCCTTGCCAACACCCAGTCCTGCTTCTGAATGAGCATGTAGTATGTTGCGTGTGCACATGTGTGTGAAGTGCACGTGTTTATTTGTGTGTGACATGTGCAGAGGTGATTACCATAGCTTGCTCCAAGGGAACCACCTGCTCTTTGTGAATCTGCCTGATACTGCTGGCATGTCCTTTTAGTGCATTCTCCAGTGCACCACGGGGCTGTGCGTGCACACACACACACACACACACACACACACAGAGCAAAAAGTTAATAAGTTACTACAGTGAATTAGTGTATTTGAGTCTTTAAAACCATTAAAACTGTTGAATGTCAATGTATACACACATATCATTGCATGTTCCATGAGCCTTACCATGCATGTGCCATGAATGTGTATGTGTGTGTGTGTGTGTGTGCTCAAGGTGAATGGGTAGCTTGTTCAAACTAACAAGCTTGATGGCTGACCATGAAGTACAAGAATTTTCCAGTGAGAGGCCGTCCGACTGTATATTCTGACTGTATCCTGATGCATGTGCAGCTCAGACACACTGTGAGCCAGCTAGAAACCAGCCATAATCAGCAAGGCAAACATTTATGTCCAGTAACTCAGAGTACTTACCAGATGTAAGCAGTGTTGCTTGCCACCGATATTTTATTTCATATTTTAAAATGTTTACATTATAGCCGTGGGTCTGACTCAACAATTCTTTCCTAAAGCCAGGAAACAAAGAAATCTGACTCAAACTAGTGTGGGAAATGCTCCTTAGACAGAGAAGAGACTGATTTTGTGTGAATTATTCTCAAACAAGTTTTGTCAGTGTGGCATTCTCTTCTAAGAAAAAAAGAGTGATTTGATTTGAGTCTCCCCTAACATGCACTGTTGAAGTGACATTCTTCTCCTTCACCTTGGAGTGCATCATTGTGCTTATACCATGGCTACGTGAAAGCAATTTTAAAAATATACGGGGAGATAATTTAGGGAGTGATATGCTCTGAAAATAAAAAAACCCGCACTATTTTCACATGAGTCAGACTAATATGGACTACCAGCTGATTTGACTAATGTTACCCAGTTGCAGACATGGATTAAATGACACATATTTACACAAAAATGTTTCGACTAGCTGAATGTTACATAAGCACCAGCTGCTGGAAAATATTCACAATAGCTGGAGGATAATCACAGTTTAGAAGCAATTTGACAAGGTGCTGCTGTGCAAAAAATCAACAAGACAAACTCGAAGTGGCTGCTTCACATGAACAACATTAGTGTTACAAAGAGATTAGCTGAAAAAAGTAATTTCTTTCATGGTTACACTATCAAATATGGCACAATTTTCACAAGTGCCGTGGGATGGGACCTCCTTGTTCTGTGAACAGAGCTCTAGTTAAGAGTCAGTATGGCAACGGGCAGGGGGGTGGACAGGGACTATTTGATATTTATAGGTCCACACATGCTTAATGAGGGAGAGGTACAGAGGTAGCCTACATTTAAGGCACTAAAGGATGTTTTTTTCAGAAAAAAACCCACTTCTAAATATGTAATATTGATAAGCAGATATTATTTTAATATCTTAATAAATGGCTGGGTGGGGACATAATGCAACTAGTTAGTGTAGCCGTTAGTTTATTGTTGTTATGGTCACCTATAATAAATTTTAAATGAGCTGAATGCATTAGAGAGCACTGATGTAGAACAGAGAATTAAACTGCTGACAGACTTTGTTAGTGGAGTCCTGACAAACATTCAACTCAAACCAAAGTGTATTTCCTGAGAGAAAAGATGAAAAGGGGCAAGATCACTCTTTCATCATCTTTCTCCGGTTTTGGCTTTTTTGTACAAGAAGAAAAGAAGTGCTGTTACTGTGACTTGTGAGCAGAGTGATGTATCACCCAGAGTGACGGTGAATGGAGCTGAAAGCAACTCACCAGCTGGTCAGCCTGCGCCTCCAGGTCACTGGAGAAGGACAGGAGCTCCACTAGAGTGACTCCTTTATTAACCTAGAACACACACACACACACACACACACACACACACACACACACACACACAGTTTTTACTTAGTCTTGATATTGGTAGTGCTCTTACAGCAGGTTTTTTGAACATGTGTGCAACACGCAATACATGAAATAAATAATCTTTACAAAAACAATTCAAATACATAATATAAAACAATAATATTCTTTTCAATACATCATCCACCAACTTGAAGTTGAAACCACTTGTTTTTTTTTTTACTTTGCACAAGTAAAATGCACCATCTGATTCAACAGCAATTTCACCATTTCGTTCAAATTAATCCCAGGATTACAGGATTCTGGCGTTTCCTTAAATGATTTTCAAAATAAGATCTGAGACTTGAGAGGCGCTCATGCATAAGGCTTGTTAAGTCAATCCACAGGAAAGTGCCATCTTGTTGTATAAGTTGACATAAAAATATGTGGTATAAACGTATTTTATATTTTGTTTTACAAGTAGACAAAATAGTTTTAGTATAATTTCGTATAATTTTTTTTAACATTTAGTTGTCATTTCTCTTTTAGTTTTAGCTGCTATTTAATCACACACACACACAGATTACCTCAGCGAGAAATGCTTCGTAATCGATGTCTCCGACTCCAGAGTTGGCAAAGTTGATAAGGCTGTCTCTTCCTTCCTGCTCCAGCAGCGTGATGTCCTGCAGGTCCACCTTCACACTCTCTAACACGTTGGCCAGGTCTCTGTTATACTGTTGAAAGACACACATTAGGGCTGGGCAATTCATTTTGTTTTGCCTTGTGTTGTAAATCTAGCGCATCCCTTTCCTTTGCAGCCATGCTCTTTCACCCCTCCCTAAAGGCCCACATTCACTCTAAGGCACTTTAAAGTTCAAGGACATCCACTGTTAAAAAGACCATTTAAAATGACTGAGCAGCCCTTACACACATACATGCAGACATGCGTGTTCAAGCACGGCTCGCTGTACACACTAATCAGCGGATGGTACACTCACCACTGTTCTGTTGAGGAAGGAGTTGATGTTGAACATGGTTTCCAGCTGCAGAGCGTGATACAAGCCATTATTCTCGTAACACTCCCTAGGAGAGAAACACACACAGCACGGTCACACACTGAAGCTCCCTCACTGTGTGTGTAAGATTTCACTGTAATTAAGGTGTGTGTGTTTTGCGTGTGAACTGCATGTTACCTGTACATGCTTCCCAAAGTCAAGTCAATGTTCGGGTTTTGGAACAGCATTCCTGGGAGGAAGTTCTTCTTGGCGGGATGAACCATGTATGGAGTGTCTATGATCTATACACACACACACACACACAGAGACACACACACAAACACAAACACACACGTTCATGTACATTTCTAAGCACACAGAGCTGCAGTGTCGTGTGTGTTATGTAACACTATCATGCTGAGATAAAACAGCTCTCTGAGGAAAACACATGTGGAGGAAGGGAGGAGAGTGAAAATAAAATGATCCAGGAAGGGAGAGAGAAGAAGAGTGCAAGTGTTTGTAGGCAGCACCTTGAATAGCTGTCGGTTAGCCAGCGGTTCACACACCAGCTTCTCCACGTTGCCACCGGCCACAAACAAGGCGGTCACTATGGCCATCAGCACCCAGGCGAAGATAAAAGTGAAGCCCACCCCACTGAGACACGAGGAGAGACACAAATCAGTCAACTACCATCGCACAGCCTCTCTGTTTCCTGTTTTGTACAATTTATCACAACACTTTTATTCACAGTATTGCTTCATCTTTGTTTTTTCACTGCTCTCGACCTCCAAAATGTACTTGTTGGCTCACCTGCCAGGAGCTAATAAACTAAAACTTACCTAACAGATGGCGTTTGCAGGTTTCAGAGGGTTAAAATCTAATGCTTTTTAAGGACAGATTTCAACATAATTTAAGACTTTTTTGGACAAATAATCTTTTTCTCACACAAATCAGCATTTCAAGTGAGTGTAAAGGTCAATCTTGTGTTTGTGCAGTGGTAACTTTTACACAGGGTTCCATGAAGTGTTGTTCTATAAAGTCTTTTTATAAGTGTTGTGTCCTTTAGGTGGTGCTGTAATAAATGTACTCAATATTTCTTAAGCAGAACTTCACAGTAAGTATAAGGATTTCTCTTGGTTGGTAAGTGTAACAGGTTAAGTATAAAGTGAGTCAGGTTAATCTATAAGAAGAACTACATAGAAATACGCACATAAATAAACTGGATAAAATGTTGAAATGAAGATCTCACAAAGACTATTTAATGATTTTTAAGGCCTGAAATAATATTTTTAATATGCATTTTTCATAGAAATATATTACTGTGCTAATTTTCAAAACTACTTTATGTATAAATTCAGGTACTGTGTGAATATATTTGTCAGGATTTTAATCATAAGTCAGTTACTTATGCAAAGCTGCACTGATGGCACTCAGCGGAGAAAAAAAAAGGTAGACCAGGAGTAGGCAGACATTTATATGCCACTGCTTTTTTTTTTTTTAAACAGTACAGGGCTGGCCAATCAATACTAAACTGATACTGTGATTATAACACTGGATATTACAGTCACAGTAACAGTCACGGGATGCAATTTTCTGAACTCATTAGACTGCTCTAACTGTTATCTTCCTCTACCTGCTTGACCATCATAACCACATTACTAATGACTAAATCTCTTATGTGTAAAAATCACAGATAGTCATCCCCAGAATATTCTCACAATATTGAGGGATTTTGTCCATCTCACCCAGCCCTACAGCTGTGTGTCAACCACAGGCTGGGAACCTGTTTGAGTCGTTGTTTTGTTTGGAGACGATTCACAGTCAGAAAGGGTGTATGGTGGTCAGCAAGGACAAAGTCTGAAAACAGGCGTCTTAAATTTCCCTAATTCATCTATTTGTTATGGTTTATTATCCCATCAGCAGACCGTGAGGTCATGGTAACCTACGCCATGAGCAAGTTGCCACCGGTGTTTGATAGGCAGCCGCGGGTGGTGGGCGTGGCCTGCTTGTCAAAGCCGCAGGAGCCGCACAGCAGACCCAGGATGTTGAAGGCCAGGATCAGGACGACCATGCACAGCACGCCC
>OMLB01013160.1:6681-25365 GCA_900302555.1 Myripristis jacobus
AAAAAGGGGGTTCACAAGATTTTTTTTTTTTTTTTTTTGAAGTTTCCACAGTGCAAAGCTGAAGTTACTCCTGCCATCTTGACTCAAGGAAGAGACATCCATGCACAGTTTGTGGGTTAGACTTTATAAACCAAGAAAACAACTCAAGAGGCTCCTAACGTTATGCCCCTGGTCCATGAACGATGCTTCTCCGGGGCATTCAATGGCACTCTTACATACAAAAGTTGTCTGTGAACTGAGGGCACTGCTGTGAGTGCAGGTTTCACATCTTACAGGGTCCCTAGCATCAGTTCTGTTCTGCAAGCAAAATGGGACAGTGAACAGTCCCACATAGCTATGCTGAAATAAGAAATGTTGCATTCATATTCACATAAAACCTGCACACACATGGGATAGGCTGATTAACACGGGGAGTTGTAGGGATGGTGAAAAGTATATTGTGTAGACAGAAAGTGGTTCTGTAACAAGCAGAGGAAACATTCTGAGCTCAAGAGTACATGGTCAACTGGAGCCACTGCAGAGACAAGAAGAGAGAAGAAGAAAGAAGGCATTAATCTTTATTACAGAACCAACTGTTCCTATCAAATGAATAATTTAAAATAGTGAATTCCATTGAATTCCAAAATCCAATGCAATCTTGAAGATAACCAGGATCTGTTTACCTCTTGAACATTGACCTTGATAGTCCCAGTGTTATCCCTATCCAGAGTTTTGAAGGCACCTGAATCAAGACAGAGGTTAGGCAGTCTGAGATTAGATTGCATTCTGCAGAGATGAGGACAGTCATTCTTGTGACAGCCTCTAAGCAGTTTCTACCTTTGTGTAGAGAAGGTAACACACAAATAAAAAAAAAAAATCTATTTATTGCGCAGTTGACATGGAAACTTACGACACATGGCGTCCAGCCTCACGAGGCAGCCAATGTAGTTGTCAAAATCCATGTTCCCATTTTCATCGCTGTATCTGCGAATAATCATCTGGAACAGCTGGTCATTGAGGGGGAAGCCTGAGAAAGAAAAGAGCGGGTGAAACCACTGTCTTTTTCCTGCTGCATGTCATTCCAAACAAATATATTCAAACTCCAGGCAGATATTCAAATGATTAACGCATCGCACAGCTGCTCAAAGCTTAAGCTGAGCCAAGTGACCTCCATCCTTTAGCACTTAGAAAACATTTGACTTTATTTGACTGTTCCCATATCTACGTAGATGTTTAGAACACCGATTATGTGGTTTAGCCATCTGACTGGTGTTCTTTGAGCATGAATCAGAAAATAAAGCAAGTTTAATTGAACCTAGCATTTTATAAAAGTAAAAATGGATTCCAATGGTTACTAAAACAAAGCCCTCACAGGGACAGCACTAATGTGGCGTCTCCATCTGATGCTGTTTTCTCGGCTGTTTGTTAAAGTAAGCTCTCGGTCCACGGACGCAGGAAGCAGGGGTGCTGCAGCGCCCCTTAAATTAAATGAGAATGGATTTTGCAGGTGCTGGAGAGTTCTTATTATGCTGACAAAATAAGGGGAATAAGTGTGTACTTATTCCAGGCAAAATGGTAGAGTGTGAAAAGGGTCGTTGCTGCAGTCTGTGTAGGCTGAGTCTGTGTGTGAGCTGAATATTTTATCATCTGTATCTCTATTTCTAACATCTACTTCTGAGTGTCAGCGTATTTTCTGAAATTATTTCAACGGCTTTTGGCACTTGTGGTCGCCTTGAATGCCGACGTCTTTTCTCCCCTCTTTTTTTTCGGAAAGCTCTGACATTTTTGTGTGGCCACCCCTGAGTACGTCAAGTTTAAAAATAAGCTCAATTCTTCTGACAGGCACTGCGCTTGTCAATGTCACTTTTCATAACCTGACCAATCACAATAGAGGGGGTGGGACTTTTCAGACTGGGTGACATCTTCATTGTCAACAGCAGGACAAAAAAAAAAAAAAAAAAAAAAGGGAACAAATCACTTGCTGACATTCCTAATGTCATCGCCTTTAAGTGCTTGTTGCGAGCGCCTCTCTGTGCTATTCTGCTCGTAAAAGAAGCCACAATGACACTGCGCTAACAAAGCAGTCTGGTGCTGACAGGTGGAGTTAACAGGTGGAATAAGCAAATGTAGTTTTATTTTTACTTTCAACAATAGCATACCTCCCTAGTACCCAGAAAAGCCAAGCATAGTATTCACTTGTGCAGCTGTTTTAATTTTATCCACCTTTTTCAAGTGGCCTTGAAGAATGCAAACAATAAACCTTTTGTTTTCTAAAGTAGCTACAATAAAGTAAACATCTTCAGTGTGGTACTTTTCCATGACTGAAATTGTTTTGAGTTCTCTGCGCTCCTAATCCCCCTCCCTTTTTTTCTTTTGTTCCCATGGCATTTCCTATGCCTTGCTGTATTTATGTGTCTGATGACTGGTTGTAATTCAGTGACACTACAGTCCACACGAAGGGACAGCAGAGTATTTCTTGTCCGATCCCACTGTGGAGCAACAGGAGAGCCTCCAGGCTGGCAGAGAAACAGACAGTCACTATAATTGCTCACACCCAGGGTTAGCTCACACACCTGCAGCCACTTGTAATCAGCTCCACCCTGCCTCCACAAGACACTCACCAAACCTCTATGAGCAGAAACACTGCCTCTTGTTGACTGACTGTGGGTGAACTGAATTATTGTGGGAAAGTGGACTAGTTATGGAGGAAGGAGTTTACTACTTGAGTTACAACATTTGCAGACTTCCCTATTTTTTGTCTTTCGTATAATATACTTTGTTGTTCGGCTAGTTGTTTTTGATGATTCATGAAAGAAAATGCTGCTACTCTATCACGCAACTCGACTGCACTGCTGGCATATGTAAAATGTCGACTGCAAATGCCTTAAAAAAAATTCAATTATGGCATTTTCTGAATCTTATAATCCATATACTATCTGCTCTATATATAAAAAAGGAGAACATTTCATGACTAATGTTACATTTATGCCCCCCTCCAACACACACACACACACACACACAAAAAACAACTTCTTACCAGCAGCCCTGAAAGCATTGGGTAGTTCCTCTGCACCAATGAAACCAGAGCTATCTGCATCATAGGACTTGTATATTCCCTAGAATGAATGAATAAATAAATAAATAAATACATACATACATACATACATACATAAATCAACAGAAATAAGCCCATGTTAAAGGTGTTCCAGGTAAAGTATTCCTCATAAACTGATTCACAAAGTAAAACTGAAAGAGCGTAGTTAATTTCTTCTCCTAAACCCAACTGGTTATCAAAATGGTTTCGACATTTTGTTTACGAGGAAAAAACAACAAACAATCAGGCATTACTGGAACTTCTTGTCCTTGTACTGGCTGACAACGAGTCCTACATGTCTAACATCACCATGACAAGACATAATTTATTAAAGCACATTATGTTGCACACACGTGGGCACGCCTATTTCATGGACTGCAGTTGCACATTCCCATGAAAGCAACTCTAATCTCGATGTAAAGCTCAGACGGGGCACAGCGCCCCGCTGTTCCCAAGGCTGCAAAACAGTTTCCTGCCTGTTCGCTGTTGCTGGAGATCATTAACACTGGCCACAGGAATTTCCCTGTGCAACACACAAGCCCTCACGTCCGTGAAATTCTGAGACAGCTGCACAGCGATCTGCTATTCAGAAATGGAAATGAGAAGGCCAACTGTACTTGCCTGCCACTTCTTGATATTGTTCCAGAGGTGTTTGAATTCATGGAATCCGAGTTTCCCGGTGCTGTCACTCTGAAATGAAATGGTGTTAAGGAAGCCAAAGTACTCCTTCACCGTCTCAAGCTTCAACAAATAGATTTGCTACCTGTAGGAATATTATATATGTCCAATGCGTGCTGCTGCCTTTCTTCATCCATGATGTCCAGGATTTATTAACAGAAAGTCAGCTTTGTTTGCAACACTTCAGGATGCTGCAATGAACAATGTGACTCATTTTAACCATCTTACACTGTCTTCTAGCTGAATATAGGATTTATCTTAAAATTTATTGACTACAGGCATTAGCTTACGGCTTATTATCAGTTTATACTACCGGGCTCTTATCTGCTTATTTACAGAGGCAAAGACTCAAATCTTGATAGGGCTCTTTTGACTGTTCCAAAGTCTAAATTAAAAACCTGATTGACGTTTTGGGTTCAAGGCCCATTAAATTCAGAACAACCTGCTTCTTTCAAGACCCACATTAAAACTAATTTTGATTAACTTATTACTGGTTGTCATAATTTGTTCTTTTTATTTTTGGTAGTGCAGTATAATTAGTTTTTACTCGGCTTTTGCAGAATGTTGGAGAGTCACCCTTAGTGGGCAACACACTACATGAGTGAATGGACAGTTTATGACAGATGCCAGCTCATCGTGCATTGTACAGGCAAACACACACTTGACAACAAGGATGACAGCTAAGTTGTAAAGCCAGATAATCCCAACCTAAACAAAAACAGAGGTGGGAGCAAGAGATTGAAGCGCTTAAACCCTAGCACCTAGACACTGCAACATCCTCTGTGCCAACTGTCAACTACAAACATGCAAAACCAGTGCAGGCTTGGTTTAAACTGCTGTTAAGCCCAAACTGAAGCAAAATAAGCCTGCAAGTACTGCAAGTCCCCAGCCTCTGTAGGTGTTGAGTCTGCTGAGCAAGTCTCTCCTCTCTCACAGATGACTGTTGCTTTTGTCTATTTCACACTAAAACAGAAAACCACTGAGGTTACTGTCAGCTCCATTATGTTACCACCTGGATTACACTCCATTTAAAGCCTACTAATGATAAAAGGATACATCCATAACTGCCACCATACTCCGACAAGATTCAATGCTGAACCCATCAGTCTTCAGGTCTGCATCTGAAGTTTAAACAAAACAGCCATTCATTATAATTTGTTGCTTATACATATATATAGTATCAGGAACTGAATCACAATAGAATCAGGTAGAAAAGCACAAAGAATTACTTGTAAAACACAAAGTCTGAATTTGACTGATGCAAAAACATGTCTTACGTCTGGAAACGATTCTGTTCAGGATGTTCATCAGCTCATTGGGGCTCACCTCCATGTCCTGTGGGATGATTTCACAGTTTGGAAATTATACAGGAACATGAACCAGCCTACGTCTTGCTGGGTTAACACGATGGAGAATGATTTCGCAAACACAATAATGGAGCATTTTCACAAACTCTGGATCCACACCCTCATGGATTAAAGGAATGAAGAGGATTAACTGAATTCTACGAGACATCACAAAAATCACTCACATCTCCTGCGAGCTGCTGGAAGACTTTGCGGAACTGTCTCTCTTCGTCGCTCTCATTCTGCTCTGCGTATGCCATCGGCATGCGCGGTGGAACCTGCAGGACGCAGACACCAGGAAACATTAGAGACACTGCCATCGTTCAGTAATGGCAGCACAGTGATAGGGAAACAGAGCAGTTTCTGATAAAGGTATGCTTGGAATTTGGGCTATTACTCACAGGTTCAGATGGGATAAACTGGCCTGGGTCAATGTTGCTGTGGGGCAAAAGACACAGAATAACAGGTTGAACCACGAGCCACTTTCTTTGCATTACAGATTGGTATGTCGTGCAAATTCTCACCTCACAGCATCAATGATGCCCCCAATAAGCTTGATTGCAAACATCTTTTGTCACCTGTGAATGCAAAGTACCACACATGTTAAGACAAAGAATTTGGCCTGAAAACACCAACTGACCAACCTGTGCTACATTCAAGACATTTTACAGTCTTGGAAAAATGTCTATCAACAGAGATTTTCCTCAATCGTTCCCTTAGATGTTGTTGCAAAAGCTGCATGGAGGCAGTCAGAGCTCCTAGATGTCTTGAATGCACCGTTACTACATTTGGGCTCGAATAACAAACAGTCATGGAGGAGCGTGCCACAGAAACTCCCTGCAACACTGACATAGAACAGGACTCAGCCTGACCGAGACAAGATGAAGAACCTGTATCTAAATAGGTGGCTACCTCAGTCCTTTTGATGAGGTTTGGATGAAAGAAATCCAACAGCAACCAGGAAACTCAAATTTGTAGAGTATGAGGCAGACAGCTCCTGTGTCAGACTTCAACACTATAAACCTCCTCAACCACGTACAGCGCAACCATGAAAAGCTGCACAGGGAGAGCCAAAAGATGCGAGACAATGGAAGGCACGCATTGAGGAGAAAAGAGAAAGAGCCTTTCGTTTGTATTTAGTTCACAGAATTATCAAAAAGTAGTCATGATGCCTGCTGTTATTTTGTATAGACCATTTTTTCATCAAAGTTTCATCAAAGTACAATATCTAACTTCCAAAAAGCTGCAGTTTTCTCTCAGAGGGAGGCGTGTTTAAGATCAGCTGCTTAAACTATAGTTTGTGGTGCCATATAGAATCCCTGGTCTGGAAATTAAGCTGCACAATATCATCAACTCTATTCAAACAAACCAAATGCATGATATCAACATTCGATTTAAATTATACTCATGGTGATTATTCTGGTTTGGCTATTATTGCAGTTGTGGTTGAAAATGAGAAAGGGAGATTTATCTGTCCAAACAGACTGAGTGGCTGGTGAATGTTCAATCAACAACATCAAAAAAACGGATGTCCTACCCTGATTATAAACAATGAAGTCAAACCCTCATATTTCCTTGTGAAAGAGCTCAGAAAGAGAAACCCATTCACCAACACAGATCAATACCTGCCTAATACACTGTGCTCTTTGGATCTGTCAATTAAACAAAGGGGGTTTGTCTTTGTCTCTAAAAGCTACACCTGAGCAACTTAGGCTCTCTTTCTCCAGCCCGTTCATACATTTTGATATTTTCACTAGCCTACATTGTTGGTTATGCGGTTTTTATGTATTGTAAGCTTTATTAACAGATAAACACTTAAATAACAGTGAACAATCACAGCAAAATTCTGATTTGAAAATGCTGAACAAAAATAACTTATCTAATAGTGGGTTTGGCAACCATAAAACCCAAGTTTTCTTTGAATTCAAGTAGTTTAGCCAAGGGCCAAATTGTTTTTCTTATTATTGCCTTTATACAAAGTGCAAAATAAGTTTGCACCTTTCGACATTGATCTGTCAGTGCAGTTTCTGGTAAAAAAGTGAGACAGGATGGTGTAGAATCAGATTCAAAGAGCAGACAGAATAGTCAGAAAGGGGATAACTTTTCATTAAACTTTTTTTTATTATTATGTGAGCATGACAGGCCTGATTTTGAGGCTCGCTCAGCATTTGGTCCTGTCGTCTTTGCCTAATGTTCGTGTTTAAGTCGCTGCAGCAGCTTTCCCGTTTCGGGGCGTGTTAACTTTGAGACAATCCCTGTTTATTTCCGCGGAAGAACACTTCATGACGCATCAACCCCACCGAGAAAACTGGATCTACCACAAATGGTCAGCGCTTTCTGCACTGATAATCTTAATGTCACTTGGATATCGCTATGCATGAAAGTGCCTACGAGCAAGTTAAACTTTGCACGTCGGCATGCTGGCGCTATGTTTGTGCATAACAACGCAACTAAAGCATTAGTCGATCAGTACGTTGGTACAGTATGTACATAAAGCTAGCTCGCTAGCTGTTAGCTGGCTACATCGAAAGTTAGCTAACTGTCACAACAGCCAACGCCCGAAACATGAATAACTCTGATATCTGCAGCCCCTACAGGTAATTTACACGCCTGAATAACTTCTTAACCCAGATTAGAGTGGATTATACCAACCTTTAGGCAGCGACACTTTGAAAACTTGATGGCAGAAAACGAGCTGTGGTGCTCTGCGTGACTTCCAGGTACAGATGTTGCTGGCTCGTCCGTCCGTCTGTCAACACGCCCAGCTCGCGCTCCGGAGAGGAAGAGGCGGGGCGAGAGCACAATCTGCCTCTCGCTGTCATCTTCCGTTTTGGAGCTGGGTCGGTTCGTTTCGTTTGACCAGCTCGTTTTATTCCACCTGAAACTGAGCATGATCGACGGCGCAATGCAAGTCTTCAGAAAAGAGTGGAAACTATTGTTGTTGTTGTTGTTGTTGTTGTTGTTGTTGTTGTTGTTGTTGTTGTTGTTGTTGTTGTTTAATAGCCCTTAGTCATATTTCGGACACCTCTGTTCATGTAAGCAAAGAGGGGAGAACAGAATTGTTGTTATAGTTTTGTATTTTTCATTAATTATTATTTTAATTTCGGTTTTTATTTAATTTCCAGAGCAGTTTATCTTCAGTTAGTGGATTTGCTTGTTTCAGTTTAGTTTTTATTTATTTATTTTTAAAAAATCTTTTTATTCATTCATTCATTTTGTTTTGTTTTAGTTTAGTTTTTACTAGTTTCAGTATTGATTTTAGTTTATTTGTTTGTTTGCTTTTGTTTTTTGGACATGACAACAAAACAGAAAGTGGCAACAACAAAGTAGTCTTTTTTGTTGTTGTCGTTGTTGTTGTCGTTTATATTATAATAAGGGTGGTATTATTAAGGCCTAATATTTAAGAAGTTCACTTTGTGAAGGCAGTTGACTGCCATTAATCAGCACCAACGACTCTTCATGTTGTTGTGGGGACCAAACTGACAAAGACTAAAACCAAATACATTTTCTGTCTATTTTTATTTTATTTTAATTAGTTTTGTAAGTACACAATATCGTTTCAGTTAGTTTTCCTTTTTTCACAAGTCTACTCAAACTTCTTTTGTTTTTACTTCAATTAAATAAAATGTTTTTTACACTTAGGTTTAGTTTTTAGTTTCGTTTTAGGTAACTATGATAACCTTGGGTAAGAAGGTCCGGAAATCATCGCATAATCCGTTTCTCATATGATTAAATATTTTGTCAATAATAATAAAAAAAGACGCCTTTCATGATATTTTATGTGTGATGCCCCTTGTCTTGACCGTCGTGTTCACGCCACTTCTTTCCTTTTCCGGGATTGATCGTGCTCATCCTCCTACCTATACTATCTTTGACGTTTTTCTTCTTCCCTCTTTTATTTATTTATTTATTTATTTATTTACTGGCAGCTGCTAAGCACCTTTATGGTGCACTGTCGCCACCATCTGGACTGGAGTGTGAACTGCAGAGGCGTCTACGTTGTACTGTATATTTATAGACATAAATAAACAAATTCTGCTCATTTGACCTCTTAAGCACAACTTGTATGTTATATGAATGCAACTATTTTACATTGAAGTCATTAAAGCATCACAAATAGGCCATATTTTCCCTTACTTTTTGTTATATCACAACCATAAAAACTGAACTCATTTTAATTAATTTCATTAATTCAAATTCATTTTGCTAAAAAGTACAACTATTATGTCCTCATAGACAGGACAGCCACACAAAAACTGAACCTTACTCTCAATCTGACAGTGTGTCCTCCTCTGGAGAGACATTAAATCTGTGGGTCTCCAGGGCTGATGGTCATGTTCCTGAACACAACTGTGCACACAGGGATCTTTGTCTTTTGTTTAAATTATACTTCACATAATGTTCTACACTGTGGCTTTTCCTTATAAGACAATAAGTTTGTAATTTTGGAGACTGGATGCAGGAGGCTGTCAGGCTGAAGGGCCAGTCAGTCACACTGAAGTCTGCTCACAGGCAGACCACACCTGGCCTGGAGAACCAGTCTGCCCAGGAGAACCAGACTGGCCAGCCTGATATTGCTGTCTAGGCCAAGCAGGACAATGATGAACAGCCAGAAACCAGCAGCCACACCACCCAGTCTGATGACTCCAAAACACCACAGAGCACAACCAAGTCTGACAGTCATATTGATTGAATCAAGTGTTTTATTCCTTCAGGAGAAAAGGCTTTTTCCTGGACACATGGTGGCAAAACTGGTGTCCAAATACACAGTCAGCCTCGGACATCCTGTCTCAGACCAGCCTTGGCTCATCAGGCCACATCATGATCCACACAGACAACCTGTGGACACAACAGGATGGAGGGGCAGTGTCTCTCCCAGCACTCATAGATAAGGCTGATCACATTTTCCCTGCATCTATTGTGGCGTCCACTATACTGCCCTGGACTGACTTGGATCCACAGATCAGTGAGGAGGTTAAATTTGGCATCCTCACAGATTGTGAACAATGGTCAGATGTGGATATAGTCAATCATCCTTCTCTGACGACACATGATCTCTATGGCCATGCACACCTTCATCCAAAAAAAAGCTGTGTCTGTGTTTGCAAAGGCACTGAAAGACTTCACACTGAACCGCAGTGGAACAGCTGACAAAGTGAAGATGAGAAGAAGAGCCACTGGTTTTCAATGAGAGAAAACCACTGAGGAGCTCCTGCTTGAGCTGCAGAGAGCTCTTGATGTTGTAGACCAACGAGCTGTGAAGATGAAGATCACTGAGACAGACAGGGAAGCCCTTCAACAAGAACCGACAGAGCTGAAGGAGACAGCCCAAAGGAAAACATCCTGGGCCTTAAGATGCAGCTCATGGAGAAGGACCTCAGTGCGATCTTCAAAGCGAAACAGCTGGAGGACCCTCTTGTAGATAAAAGAAAAGGCCCAGAATGTGAAGGACAAGCCCCTGGCCGACCAACAGGCTCAGCTGGAGCAAATTCCCTGTGACTGAGGCCAGAAAACAGCCAGAGAGCCAACATGTTGAGCTCAAGGAGGAGGACATGTCAGACAGGATCTCTGAGCTGGAGAGGGAGAAAAATCAGAGAGACGATAAAAAGTCCAAAACATGGAGGGTCATGGAACGGCTTCTCCGACACAGAGACAGGAGGAGGCAAAGCAGAAGAAAACAACAAGGACTCCAACAAATTCCTTCATTTCTTCAAGATAAGAGCCTTAGCACACTAACATCTGTGCTCCCTTACTCACTCACACACAGACACTCACACACACATTTCCAACCCACCACCCAGATATCATGAAATTCCTCCAAACCCTTTCTCCTTTCCCTTCCGATATTTTTACTCAATATAAATTAACAACAATATTATATACTTCCTGTGTTGTTTTATCTCTGCAGGGAATCATAAGTTCCACCACAGTCCACTCAGTGTTTGAGCTGCTGGTATTATTTAAATGCTGTTAAGAGAACGGCCTCCTGATTTGAGCTAGAGTGCTCCATATTTAATCACAGATCTTAGAGAGTCCCCTGAAAGCCCTCTGGGGGTCCCCAGACCACCACGTGGCCAGTTTTCCTACACCATACATCATCATATTTCACTTTGCCATCTGTGAATGCAAGATTTCTTTGGAGAAAAATATTCCTATAGCGGTGAAGCAGTTTTTCAGGGGAGCTGAAGCGCTGCTGAAAGGGCCTGGCAGTGCCTATGAAGGTTTGCCAACAGACTTGGGGCCATGTTTAAAAACGATAGCACACACAATGTGGAATAATTACAATTTCTTAGACGGGAGAAAATTTGTGTTTTGATTCATTTTGTAAAAATCCTATTCTCTGATAATTGGATCATGTAAGCAGTGATTACCCCGTACTTGGAATTTGTTGTGCCAAATGAAGATTTTTTTTTCTTTGTTCGGTAATCAAGGCTGTGTGGAATATATTATCAAGGAAAACACGTTTTTGTCTATGTGGGTGGAGAAGAGCCTGAAGTGTGCACAGATACTATTATCAAGTCAAATGTTGTGATTCATCCTACTCTACCAAAAAATGGTTTATAATAAGTGACTACATGATAAGTGATAAACAATAAATGACTACAATCAGTTTGTCATTTTTGCATGTGGAGATAATAGAGGGAAAAAAAAGTATGTGGCTCGTATTCTGGCAGGAAAAATAATTTTCTAAAATATGAAGTACATGATGTAACTTGTATGTGCAGAATTTAATATGCTAATATTGTTCCCTTTTTTGTTTCCCCCTTTGCTTTTCCCTTTTGTTTTTTTCTGACCCGCTAATCTATTTTATCAACGGGTCCCGTACAAAGCAAACATCACTCCAAATGTTGTTTCGGCAGGTTCTGTTCAAACTATTGATTGACTGACTGATTGACTGATCAATGTAATTTCAGGGTCAGGCACCAAATTTCTTTGTTCTAGCCAGCCAGTTCATATGGCCTCATGAGGCTTATACATCATTTGGCGGAAGGTATATAACAAATAAACTCAAACAAACTCTTAAGTGGTGATTTCATTATGTACCACTGTGTGTAAATAGAAACTCAGATTATTTTTTCACAGTCCTGCCCCTTCCTAAGTAATCTCCCATTGCTTTAAACATTTGAATGAGCCCCCTCTGTGTTAAGTCCAACAGGATTTACCCAAAATACCATTTCACTGTAAAAACCAACAGATTTCCCACAAGTCGCATGTTAGATAACTACTGTTGAGCTAAAACTGCAACGATAAGCAGTGTATAATATAACTGTTATGAAGTAGGGCTAAATGATGCCTCTGTGCAAAGTGGATATGGATTCAGTGCAGACCCAGCTGCTTTAAAACTGTGGATTAATCATTAATTGCCTATTCATAAAGAGGTAGACAAAAAAAAAAAGCTGGTATGTGTTGTGAATAAGATCACGTGCAAGTTGCAACCCGTCGAATCTTCAAGTTTAATCCTGACATTATGTTTCGCTTTTGGAGGCACATTTTCCCAGATTAGACCAGTATATCAGTATATTGGGCCAATACTGGCCTTTTATTTAAAGGAATACTACAAAAATGTATTTGAGATATATTTCTTGGAATTAAAACAAAAAGTCATTTTATTATGGTGGAGCTATAACCGCTGAACACATGTATCCTTCCATGTAGTGCAGTGATCTGCGCACGGCTGAAGGTGTCGGTAGAACCTACTCAAATGAAATTCTCCTAAACGCTTGTTTTTTTTTTTTTTATTTCCAGGATGTGTATTTCAAATCCACATGATGCACTGTGTAAATAAGACAGCTTTGGAGTTGCTGTGAGGTTTATTTTTCCCCTTTGCTGGAGATAAGCTAACGACTCCCATAGACCTTAAGTCTTTATGCTAAGCTAACAGGAAATGCCACCAATTGGAACTGAGCCACTGGACATACAGAGGTGAAAATGGTATCAAGCATCTTGCCTCAGGCTGGGTATGTTGGAAAAATGGTATTCTGGAGTATTCCTTTAAGATGTCTGACCAGACCCATTATTCCAGTGTGGTGTGACAGGATTTTCCTGACCAGCTTCAGGGGCGTCAGTCTGTAAAAGCTGCAGTCAAACCTGCTTCACGTTGTCAAGGAGCTGCTACGTCACCTGGAAAAACTGAGCTGAGTTTCAGTGGAGAGTTTTAGTGTCCCATGTTGCTGAAAACATGTCAGATGCTGCTCTGCCCTGATAAGAGTATTTGAATAAAATGTCCAGCTGAAGCACATAATGGGTGATTTTTGGTTCAGTTGGTATGAAAATGGTTGAAAATAAAACTGATTATTGCCTGGGGCTAAAAATATAAGATATCAGCAACGTCAAATTAGCAGTATCAGCCCTCAAAAGCCCATTTTGATCACAGCCTCACATGACCCTCCTTTGAAACCCCTCTTCCCTCTTCCAGACACCGCTCTGCCGAGCTCTGATTGGTTAGCAGTTAAACAAAGGCCCAGGAGGGAGAACAGCGCCCCCTCAGGCTGGTAGGAATCCCAGCATCTTGTGTCAGTGCACTTGAGCAGGGCGTATGCGGACAGGGCGGACATTGGATTTGAGCCACTCGTTCACCCTGCTGCACTGGCGATGGCCGCTGGTGAATGTTGCAGGCAGGTGCATGTCAACCTGTGTGTGTGTAAGTTCCACATGAATCCACCAGGTGGAAGCAGAGAGCATTCAACCCGACTGAGACCTGCATCCGTCCGGAGGCCTCAGGAAGCCTCAATAAATCAGCTCTCATTCACAGCCCTAATACTTCACCCAGCTGTAAACACGATTACCTCATTTCATCCTTTTGTACCCTTTTCCATGATCACTTCATTTTCTTTATTTTCTTATTGTTGTTATTTTGCTGATGTTAGCACCTCAACCTGTGTTGTGATCGGTCTCAGAGCACTACTTTTGCACCAGGGTATTTGTATGGCATTGGTATGAAGGCTGGCATCCAAAAATGGCAATTGAGTGTATCATATAATATATACTGGCAATATAGTATATGATATATATGATATATTTTTTTACATTCATGTGTATTTGTGTTTATTTTATATATTAGAAATATATTCAATGAAATTTGTAGATAATGGTATGTTAGATAAAAGATTTATTTATCAGACTGATGATATGATATAATATAAAATATAAAATTTGAATAGACTGAAACAGTTCAGAAAAAGATCCCTCCACATTCCACTCCAGCGAACTCATCTGATATGTAGACCACATCGCTCACATCCCGCCGCCTGAAATGATGTGCTTGTATGCCCTTTGAAACTTTCTCAACATCTTCTCCTGCTGTGTGGTTAAACAGGCAAGAACAATATCTCCTGGCAGTATTTATCACTGTCACTACAGCAAAATGTAATACCACGGCAATAAAGGGCAAGAAATCTGATTTTATCCCGGGCGAATGTACCGATTCTCTGACTCTGACACTTTGACAATCTGCTCTCTTGTTCCCCGACTTGAAGAAAGTGCCGGAGTTCATCTCAGTGCCGCTCTGTTCTTATCGTGGTTACATCTCTCCGTAATCCCTGTGGACAGCACTATCATGGCTGCCTTGACAGTGTAGACACTTTGCCTGCTCTCTGTTCAGCTGATAAGTCTCATACTACTACTCTCCACTCTTATCACACTGAAAAGTGCGGGCTTCCTGCAGCACACGTCCATGAAGCAGCATGCATCTCATATGTAGATTCCCACCAATAAATCAGTAATAGTTTCAATTTTAATCTGGAAGCATTACTTTCACTGCAGCTAAGAAATAAATCACTTGTTCCTTCTTTTCAGTGTCCTCAGTCTCCCTCAGAATGCTCACAGTTTGCACGTTAATGACTGTTTTCTTCCTCTCCGGCTTGTCAGATTTGTAATTTTCCTTTAAATTTTAACCACAAGCATATAATCGATGAATCTGTCTTATAATCCTCGCTTTCTTAATTGCTCCTCACTATGTTTCTAAATTATAGAGATCATCCGTTGCGTCTCCCACACCTCCCTCGTCTCTGTGAAAAGCATCATTGTTCCTGCAAAGCAAACATCCCAAATGTTAGTGGCTCGGTGCTGCGCGCCGCACTCAAGGTTGCCTTACATATTATTCCCGGCATTATTATTAATCATCACACATGCACAGACACGCACGGCGTATGAAATGTTTAAATTCATTGTGACACGTCCTCATGGATGTGCTGCAATATAGTGTGAGTGTAACCTGATATTTAATAAGTGATCACATATGACATGTTCTTCACTCGGCAGAAAACAGAGATATCTACCCTTCAAATCTCACTCCAGCTAAAATTACTTCATCCATGAAATAGAGGTATCCATGGTTACATCAGGAGCCGTGTTAAAGGGTGCCTCGGTGTCTCTCCATTCTCCAGCAGCCTCCACCTTTCTCCCCATTCATCATTTGCAACAATTCATTGTAGCACCCCGAGCTTTCAGATAGCCGATTTGATTTTGCAAATGGGATTTCCAATGAATCACTTCAATAATATAGGTGAAAAAATAAAGGCTGTGTATTAAATATTTTGAATTATTAATGCACAACATATCACATCTGCAGCAACCTGCCTGTCTTTGTGAACTGCGGAGCTGAAGTAGTTGAGAGTTACCAAGGCTGCAGGTTGAAATCTTGTATGGTAGCATCCCCAATACGACATATTTGCAGTCTTCAGAACAACCTGTTACCTTGACAACGCAATTTTATCATTCAAGCCCATTGCTCTCTTCTCCCACAGTAGGAATCAAATGTGCCTTAAACGTATATTGCTGCAGGTTTTTTTTTTCTTTTTTACACTTTACACTCTGATTCAAGGTAAAAATGAGAAATTGGATGAGTTGAGAAGCTGTGCAGAAGAGTTGGGAGTCATAATTTCACCACGGTACGGGGGGCAAAACGTGAGATAATTGGCTGTCATCGCAGTGTTGAGGAAGGTTGTCTGGTTCAACAGTGCTTCAGCCGGAGCGGCATGGGCTCTATAATTAACACAGATACAAGAACATAATGTTTGAACTAAAATGACGTCCATCATAAGAAGTGCACCTCCTTCCTGCCCTTTTCACTGCAGCTGATAGTATTGCTGAAGAGCAAAATATGACTCAAAATGTTGTTGTGCCAAAATATATATCTCGAAACACATGATACATATTTAATTAATTCCAAATATTTTCCTAATGGTGTGGTATAAGGGCAGATAAACTGCAGGGGATCAGACAAAGAACTTAATAAATTCAAATTGGCCACATGTAATTCCACAAATACCAGTGATCTTAGGGTGGTTACTATTTCCAATGACTCACTCATGCAGTTATAAGCCTGCTGGGCCATATTTGCACGTTAGTTAGTCATTCTGATAATTGTTATGCAAGCTGCGTGCAAGCTCTCCACGTGGCGAGCCCGTCTGCTGTTGTGTCTCTTTCAGCGATTTCCACACTCGTACAGGAAGAAATTTAGTCACTTTCCAAAGATAGCGTAATCAAATTACCAGTGAACTTAGGACGACCGTAATGTGCTTCATCTCCAGGCTCTGGGAATCCATACCTCGTTGGAGAAAGGACGTGAAACAGCCACGCTTTAATTTGAAGTTTGTGTGCAGGCTGGAGTGATGTGTTTCATATATATGGTGCCATCTTCCTCTCTCATGCCGCTGAGCTCAAACCATTAGGGATCTATTTGCCGGATAAGGACCAAAGTCAAACGGTGTAGGAGGGAGCCCTCAGCCAAAAGTCATAGTATAGTCTCTGACATGTTGGAGAACGTTGGTGCATTGAATGCATTGAAGTATAATACTGTGAGATGATCAGGACAGTGCTCAGAGCTTACACAGAGCATGCATTCAATGAAAAAAAGGCATTATAGTATGGTTGAAGAGTGCTTTTCAGTGAGTACATTTACATTCACACCAGTAATCCTGTATCAACCTGATTACGGCCACCCTCGGCCTGTAGCCATTTAATTTACAGGAATACTCCAACGTTTTGGGCAAAATATCATTTTCCTGACGTACCCAGACTGAGACAAGATGTTCAGTGCCAGTTTCACCTCTGTGCGTCCAGCGGTTCAGTTCCTATGGGTAGCATGTCTTGTTAGCTTAGCATAAAGACTTGAAGTCTATGGGAGTCGCTAGCCTAGCTCAGTCAAAGTTAAAAAATAAACCTTATGAAGCTGCACGTTCAGAGGTGAAAACGGTGTTGAACATCTTGTCTCGGTGTGGGTAAGACTGAAAAAGAGGATTTTATGTTGGAGTGCTCCTTTAAACTGATCTAGTCTAATTATCTTTATTACAGTGAGGTGACATTTAGTGCAGGCATAACTATATTGGGCCAGTATTGGCTTTTGATTAAATACCAGCTATCAGTCCATCATGTGGTCTCATATGACCACAGCAGCAGAAAAAAATAACAGCCTGCAAAGCCTTTTTTTTTTTTTTTTAAACCAAATAATCATATTTTTGGAGGGGGAATTAAGTTTTAGTGTCCCATTTCAGACACCTGACAAGAACCAAATTATGCTGGAAACACTGCAATGTTCAACAAAGAGAGCAATCAAATTTGAAGATAAGGACTATTAAAGAGAAAATATCGCTATTGGCATCTTCAGCCTAAAACTACTGATATCTGCATCAACCGGCAAAAAACCCATATTGGTCAAAGCATTGCTATTATTATGACTAGATTGTTGTTCAGACTTTTAATTTGCTTGGCTACCTTTGTCTGATTTAATTCACTTTTGTAAAAATGGGATCACAGTGTGCAAAAGGCCAAAGAGGAAGTTGCAGGAGTCAAACAAAAATATAGTGGTGGTGGAAGCACAGGACAGTACTTTTGGAACAACCGTTTAACCATTTCATGGTCAACCAAATGGAGAAAAATGAACATTTGCATGTTTTATAAATGGGCATAAACACGGGGACGGTGGAATGATTTTTTCAGGACAGTTTGTTGAAACAAGTTTTTTTTTTTCAATCTAAGAAACTGCATGATATCCTGCTTTTAGTCAACTAACCCAAACCATGCAAACCAGGGCGACAGAGGGGGAAATGATGTTGATCTTAACAATTTAAATAATCCACCCTAATATGATTACTCATGGTAAAACTACTGTGTGCATGTAAACACGCTCATTGTTAACATTCAGCATGAGCTCTGACTCGGCACTCTGCAAATTGATCTATTCATACAACGTGTTGGGTGCAATTATATACACAGGACCTTTCACTCAAATGAGACAGAGTAGAGGGAAGAGGTGGAGAATAAAAGGAACGGAAGACAAGTGATGTTAAAATGAACATTTATAATGACTCTTTGTTGCCGTCGCAAAAATAATCTTTAAAAAACAATTCAATTATTAACACTGAAATGCTGACTTCACTGGTAGTCCACGAGTCATAAAACACAACTCACTGAATTTCTTTTACAAACACAGTACTACAGTTACATTAAATAGTCATTACCCTTAAATCTATTAATGAATAATGTTCAAATAAACTAAGAATAAAAACACAAATGACACTTTTAAAATCCTCTCATTCCCTCACCGTAGTAGCTGTTGTCTTTTTTTTTTTTTTTTTTAATCAACAG
>OMLB01013163.1:11431-27100 GCA_900302555.1 Myripristis jacobus
GTCTCCGAGGCTTTGACAAAGTTACCATGACACTATTCACAAGGAGCACAACATAACAATGCAGTGTAAGTCTTGTATCCATATCGCTGACAATGACACTGAGATCCATTTGGCCAGTTATTGACTATCTATTTGCTATTTATTTATCCTACTTTAAAGAGCCACCTCAGTTTGCATGTTAATCAATTTCAGCACTTCAAAGAGGTCTTCATCAAAGAAATGAAAAGGGAAGCACAATGTTTCATCTGGGCTGTCTGATTGACCATCAAAAGAACAGAAAGCAGAGACAAAGTTCATTCAGGCAGAGCTACAGAGACTATTAAACAGACTATTTAGTGTTTAGAATTATGGAAATATATTCAGCTTCCACACTACTCTGACTTGAATGATTAAGGCGGGTATGAAAAGGTTACTTTTGAAATGTAACCCATTGCAGACTCCCGACTGTCATCTTGTGCATGCTATTAGTAACCTAGCCATAAAGTTTCCAGTTACTTTTGAAGCAGTCCAACTTCACCTCCACAACCCATAGATAATGTGGTTAAAGACACAATGTATTGCAATCTATGCACCATAATCTTAATAGCCTAAGTGTCATGCACAGTTATTAAACAACATTTAAAATACTGTCAGTGCCAAGGTTTATAATTTCCTAATGTAAATAATTTTTTTCCCTGTCAAGCATGTTTTTGAGTAATTCAACTCTCTTTTTATGTGATTTTTTTTTTTTCAAAGAAATGTAATGTATAGTGGTCCTTTCAATGCATTGCTCCCAAATCTTCATTGCAGCTGCTCATCTTATAGTTGCAGGGATAAGACACAGATGAAGGGCCGACTCCAAACCTGGGCAGATGTTAAAGCACCTTATTTGGAACAGGAGCTGAGTTATGATGGAAACTGCATTGGGACTACATCATCACACAAGGACTGGGACAAATGCCCAACCTTCCATCACCTTTTAGCAAATTGCCTTGTCTGGCAAAGGGATAGGCAAAGGGATTCCTCAGTGAGTCACAGAGGAAACCCACAGTCTCTCTCTCTCTCTCTCTCTTTGTGTGTGTCTGTTCTCTCCTTATAGAAAGTAATGCACTGAATTTAACAATCACCATTCGCCTATCGCAGGAATCAGCACTATATCTCTATCAAGTTGTGTCATCTTGAGAAATTCATTCACAAGAGTGGTCGCAGAATGACACGCCTTGTGTTCTCGATTGTTTTTTTTTTAATTATTTAAGTGTGATTTAGAAAATATGCTGTTTCATAAATACGTGGGTGAACACAATGCGGTCTTGATGTCGTATGGCGTATCAATAATCTGATTTGGCTAATCCCAGCGCAATGACAGTCAACAGTTAACATCAGCAGCAGGCCATTCCCTCTGAGGCAGCGATTTCCCATCATGTTCCCATCATGATGAAAAACACCGCAGAGCTCACACGGATTAATTCCCCTTACCTTGTTGAATCGCTCTGTGCGCCCCCGACGACAAGCTGTTTATTGATTTAGCGGCAAAAACATATTCGCCGGTGCCAGGTGACATTGAGCGCTCCGTCTCGGCTGCTCTGTGATCAAGCCTATTGTGGAGGAAATCCGTTTGACTGACAGGTGTACGGGCCAATGGGCGGCGTCCGGAGGAGTGTCCTTGCGCCTGTTTAGCCAATGAGAGGCAACAATTAAAGATCGAGGTGTAGCATCACTTAATTTCAGCACCACGGCAACTGTCCGGTGACAGTCCTCAGCCCCAGGTGACCTGCCTGCGCTCTGTGGTCAGCCAGTCAGCACAGGTTCCCAAAGTGTGGTCTGCGGACCAGCATGGGGTCGTCACAGGGTTACAGGCAGCGCCAGGATAAATGACAAACACCTCAAATTCACTATTTCGCTTGTGTTATGCCGATGACAGAATATATCAGGGTGACTGACTAATTACTCTTCCTTGGGAGAAGAAAAAAAGAAAAAAAAATCATCAAACGGGGTCCATGGTCTTATTCACCTCTAATTTGAGATCCCCGACATGCAAGAAACCAGTGCTGCAAATAACAATTATTTCCATTGTCGATTAATGTACTCTATGGCTTTTTTTTTTAGACTAACCATCTATACAATGTTAAAAATACTGACAAATGTCAATCACAATTTACCAGAAATTAACGTGATGTCTTTAAATTGCCTTGTCTTCGTTTGAGCAACAAAAATCTCTAGTATTTTTATATGAAAATAGAAAAGCAAGCAAACCTTTGTCTTTGTGAAGCTGTCACCAGCACCTGTTTGGGGGAGCTTTTCTTGATAAACAAGGAAAATGATTATCAGAATTGCAACCACTTAGTTTTCTGTTGAAGGAATCAATTGATTGATCAACTAACATTGTAGTACTAGAAACCGCAGGTACATTTCTATACTGGTATGCGTATTACTGTAGTTAGTTACACCAGGAACCAGCTAGAGTACAATATGTACAGAAGAAATGCAGCTGGTGCACTGCAGTTTGCTGTTCTAATATATGATAGGTGGTCAAACAGCCTTTTGTGTGTATGCTGTAGGTAATGCCTTATTAGTGAGAAAGAATAGAGGTATCACACATCATTTTATTGTTTTGTAGAAATACAAGACCAGCATCTTAAACAATGTCAGATAAATTATGGAAGAAAAAAACCTGATGACCTCGGTTTTCAAAAATATCTGCATTATAAACTCCACTTATGAAAACATGTTTGCTACAGGAAAAGATATAACCTAATCCTGTTTTTGTACCAAATCTAATGCATTAAGTGAGTGACTTTAAGAAATTAAGACTTAATTGATGGAGTCCAGACTAGCAGTCCACTGTGTAAATTGATTTTATTCCATGTCCGATTCTTCTTTCTAGAAAAAAACATCAGTATGAAAATAAGCCGGAACAAAACTGTGGCATTAACATTGAGCTACATCAGCACCATACAGCAGTAGTCCTATGAGTTGGAACAAAGCATTTCCCCACAAGACACTGTCTTGGCAATTATCCAACTTGAAAGAACATCATGTGCAGAAAAAACAGACAAAGAAAATAAAAATATTGAAATCTAAAAAATATATATGGATGAAAACGGATCAAGAAGTATTGTGAGGTTCTTAAGAAAAATCTGTTTTTCTGATATGGCAATCAGCTTTAAAATAAATATAGCATCATCAACTACAAATGGCCATAGTCTCTGTCCATAAGAGTCCAAAGATTAAGGGTGATAGGAAATGCATCATTCAGTTTGACAGCAGACAGCAAGACATATTACGGTGACATACCGTATCCCACATGCAGAACTCGGTATGGGGAATAAGATGTCAACTACAGGATAATGCAGCGAGTCACTATCGCCATAGCCATTCAGGAGAGAGAAAATGACATGTATAGCTGTATTATTTGCTTGGAAACCCAAACATCACTTCTTCTTTGAAGGCCATTTAAGACAGTCGCTTTAATGTCTCATACAACCACCGCTTGCTCTGCTTCTTCAACCTTCACCACCTCCCCCTCCACCTGTACTTCCATCTGAGAGTTCACAACCTGCTGTCCGTCCACCTCTCTCGTCACATGCACCACCTGGATCTCCACACCAGCCTGCTTCAGTCTCTCCACGTCCTCCTCGCACATCTCTGCCATCCCCCCGTCCTCCACCACAACTGTTGTCGTCTCCTCCATCTCCATCACGTCCACCGGCTCCACTGTGACGTGTTCCACCTGGATCCCATCATCCAACAGGACTGTTTCTCCCCCTTCTATGTGTTGTGCTGCTATGGTGAGGGCAGCGGTGGCGGCAGAGTCCGCCACAACCAGCTCCTCGGTTGCCAGAACCTTGTTGTCCATTATGGCGTGGATGTCTTTGAGATGGGCGTTCAGGTCTTTGGGGTGAGTGAACCACAAGTCGCACATTGTGCAGTGATTGGGTTTCACCCCTGTGTGGCTCACCAGGTGGTTTTTGAACTGCTCCCAGCTGTTGAATACACTGCTGCAAACCTGAGAAAGGTGCGAGACAAAGCAATCAGTCAGAGACACAAGAAAGGACCAAAACATATTCTTCTTTTGGAAAATAGAGCAGCAGCTGAAATTCAACTGACTATCTAAACATTACAAGTGAGCTGACATGGCTAGAAAAGCCAGACACCTAGCAATATAATCTTAATAAAATTAATATACAGTGTTAAACACTCTATATGATAATGTCATATAACCTTGGGAAATATCTCAAATTTAATATCACATCATCAACTAAAAACCTCAAAAAAATCTTTTTTTTTTTTTGTAATTCCACATTCTTCTTCTACAGTCTCCTGAGTCAAAAGTTTTATGCACAACAAATGAATTTCATATTCATCGAATCTAAGTTACTAAAAATTATCTATGCATGCTACTAATTTTTTTTTTTTTTGTGCACATGCTAGTTCAACATTGCATGTGTCTCCCCTCAATCTCTGGCTACCTGTTTTTGGCTTCTTTTATTTTTGAGTTTATTCTTGCCGGCCTTGAGGGTTTTGGTTAAGGGATGTCATTTTGTTTTTTTTAATATACTGTGAGCCTGTAAGGTTCTTTGAGATTATAACGGTGATTAAGGGCTCTAAATACAGCTGAACTTCCTTTATGTCCACAACACTGTATGACACCTTCTTATTTAAGAAAAACCGTACCTGACATTCATAGAGTTTCTTGCGTCCCTTTTTGGCTCCCGCCCCATTCTGGCATGCTGCCATGTGGCATTTCAACGTACTGTTCCTTGCAAATCGCTCGTGACAGTTTGGACACTCATAAGGCTTTTCACCTGCACATGGAAACAAAATGACAAAATACAAAACAAAGTTTCAACAGATGATTTGTGAGGTCTTAGGTCTTGAGGACAAACATGATGTATTGTGGCAGAAAACTGTATGGATAAGTTTCATGGCTTGACAACACACACACATATATATACACACACACACACACACACACATATATATATACATATACATACACACACACACACACACACATATATATATATATATATATATATACACACATATACATATATATATATATATATATATATATATCAGAATACGGTATGTTTTCTGAAAATTTGATTAAAATTTGTCTACACAAAACAATCACGTCATGACTACTTTTTGATAATTGTGTGAACTAAATACAAATGAAAAGCACTTTCTCCTTCCTCCTTTTATTTGGAGGTGACAATGAAAATAATTGAGGCTTGCTGTTGTTGTCAACACTTTCCTTCCTTTGGCTCGCATCTTTTGGCTCCGCCTGTCCTGCCTCTCATGGTTCGTCTAAATGGTTTGTTGTACTGGAGTCTGACACGGGAGCCAGTCTGCGGCATACTCTGTAAAGTACTGTTTCCTGGTCGGTGTTAGATTTCTTAGATCCAAACCATGCCCAAAGTACCCCCCCATCTTAGGTACAAGTCCCTCATCTCTTGGCTTGGTCAGGCTGAGTCCTGCTCTGTATCAGAGAGTTGTGGGGAGTTTCAGCTTTTGTGAAAACAGCGATGGAAACAACAGAGGAAAATCTCTATTGACAGACATTTTTGTCTTATCCCACCATAAACATTGTCCTTTCCCATAGCCCTACGTTTCATACAGACAGACTCTGTGACACTGAACCGTTTCATTTTTTATTCTCACCGGTGTGCTTCCTCAGGTGCTCCTTGAAGTGTCCAAAGTGGTCAAAGTGTTTCTCACAGTATTCACACACATGCACCTTCTTCTGGGGCCTTTGATTTCGAAACAGCTCCTCTGCCTCAAAGTGAAATGTGCTGATGTGCTGTTTCAGGGCCCCCTCTCGCGTGTAGGCTTTACCACAGTGACTGCACACATGGGGCTTGTCCTGCGAGCTGACGTGTGTTTTCATGTGCTGTTTGAGGTGGTAGTACAACTTGAAGCTGCGGTCACACTTGTTACAGCGGAACATGTTGTCCACTTGGGAGATCTGGACCTCTACAACCTCGACATTCTCCAGGACCTTGGGGGCAGTCACCAATTCATCCTCATACACGACCTCCTGCTGAACGCAACACACATACTAATTTATGGGTTGTTAAGTCAACTATAATCAAAGCAATGGATTGTTTATCAGACATGCCTTGATCATATAAATCATGTAATCTCATGAGGGTTTAAGTGCTGGCATGTTTGACATATGCATAGAAAGGGGAAAAAAAATAAATAAATACAGCACACTCAAAAAAACTCCATAAAGTAAAATTTAGAATTCAGCCCAGTGTTTTGGCTCTGTTGCCTCTGATAACACTTTCAAACCTATATACAAATTCAAAAACATAACATCTAATTTTAATGAATATGTTCTGTAAATGTAATATACCTCTTCTATTCCATCCTTCTTGATCACCTGCAGTGTTGGTGTCCCCTGCTGGTATTTGCTGGTTATGTCAGCAAGAAGAGCCAGAGCAGAGTCATCTGAAGCAGCCTGGGCATTCTTCGCTGCATCAACCACCTCCTCCAGCCCCGACTCCTCCACCTCTATGGGCCCTTCTCCTATCACCTCAATCTCCACCTGGAGAAACACAATCAACACATTCAGTACCGATAACAGACCTTAGAAAACGTATTGCTGTTCTCACTATGCATAGAGGGCACTGTTAGCGCTGTTAATTTTCAGCCTATCGCTGCGTTCAGTTTGCACTGTGACTGCTTTCAGCCACTCATAATGTCCATTGCTTTGCAAGGATCTGTAACACTACCAGTCTGTTCTCCATGAATAAGGGGCTGTGTCCACCAGGGACTTCTCCTTTAAGGAGTGTTTTTCCCCCCCTATGGTTTTCTATAAGGAGGCACTGTTTTCAGCAGCGCCCGGCACAATGGGCGCTCCATCTGCTTTAAGAGTTGAAAAACAATTCTACTTTGGCTGAAGCACAGAGCTCATCAATGTCACTTTCAGTTGCACTAACCAATAAGACTGAGGGGGCGATAGGAATCACATGACAACTGGAAAAGATGCTAACAGAAAATGACAACAGACTGCTTCCTGCTTTTAACTGTCTCAGGTGGTTGCAAATTATTTATTGTTTTTAGATATGACTAAACTACAATGGACTGCAGGGAAAACAAGTATGTCACAAAACAATCATCAGCAATACAGCTACCTCCATTATATCATGTGTCACATCAGCAGACATGCATATCCTCCCAGCGCCCACCACCTGCCATCGCTCATTACCAGAACTACCAGCAGCTCAAGAGGTCATGGCTGCATACAAACCCCTACAGTAATATCCCATCACTAACCTGTTCCCCTTCTACCGAGGGCAGAGTCTCTGTGATCACGTTAGATGTTTCTGCAATCTTCCTCTTTTTGGCTTTGTTTTTTCCTGTGAGACCTTGCGAGGAAGTGTCACTCATCCTGAGGGAGAAAAGAGGATGCTGTTACAAGGCTGAATTTGCTAGTAGAACTTAGTAATCTTTCAAACAAACTCTTTTCCAAATTTGACCAGTAGATTGGTTAATGTATCAGGTAAATTACATCTAGAGCTCAAAACAGTCAACAAAGGGTTTCTGATGGCCACCAATCTCCTTTTCTGGGCCACTAATGAACCTATTTGAAGAAATAGCCAACAATGTTTCATTAAAATAGATTTCAAATCAATTCCATGTTTGTTTCCAATATGGAATTATGAGCAGCAGGTGGCGCTATAACTACTTGCAGCACCTTGCAAAACAGACTGTCCTGTAGCTGTACTCTACCTGCAACTTAAAAGTGACAGGCAGTGTGTACAAATACAGACCTACATAGAGAATTAAAAGCATTTGACAAGGGCAAGACTGATTAAAACTGAGCCTAGGAGAGAGAGCTGCCTACACAGCAAGCAATACTCGGAATAAATTTGCAAATATTTATTGTCAGCGACAGCATGTCAGGTTTCATATAAAATAAAACAGTATAAACCCTCTTAATTGCTTCCATGTTTAGGCAACAGGCCCATTAAATTATGTATGATTAAAGATTGGCATCAGTGGGGAAACACAGCGGCACATGCAAGAAGCTGCCTGCAAACTGACTCAATTCAGGTCAACTTAACTTTTTAGCAATGCTATTTCTTTAATGGTCTGAAATCCTTTGAAAATGGATATAATTGTGTATATTTATGAATTTTTTATAGGGTAATAGAAGAGGAGAAAACCCCTGACCCACCCCTTTGTGGGACCTTTACCACTGCTGGCTCACAGTGGCCACGGAAAAGCCCTGTCCATGTCTTACTTATTGTTGAGAGCCTTGATGGCTTCCTGCATCTGGAGGTACTCTGCTGCCTTCCAGACATCGTAGGCCTCCTCCTCTCCTCCTACAGCCAGGGTGGCAGTGTAGGTGAACTCCATCAGATGGCGGAAGGCTGAGTTACTCACTCCTGTCAAAGAGCAACAGCAGTGAATGAAAGCAACTCTGCATAAAAGTCTAGTAAGAGAGAACACCTGTAAAAAAAACGAACCAAAAACAAAATGAACCCTTACATAATACACAATACACTCTGAACGGCTCTCATAGTGATAGTTGGACATCCAGGGTAACTAAGTGGTACCTCACTGTGAGTGTTCATGTTATTTTGAAATGGAAGATGAAAACTGCAGTGTTACAAACACATCCACTGTATGAAAGCCATACAATTACAGTTATCTTACGGATCACTGAATATACTGAAAGAATCGGTTTTAAATAGTGTAAGTAGACTAATGTTATTTTTGCAAATAAGACAAAACAAGGACAACACTGGAAGTGGTAGTAGTAGTTCCCTCCCTGATGCAAAAAAACAAAACAAAACCGAAAACAAAATCATGACCCATAAACCACAACACAAACCGAACCGTGGGTTTGTTGAACCATTACACCACTACCAGTTTCATATAATATTACAAGTCGATCAGAGTTTCAGGTTCTGTGTACACAGATTAAGCTAAGGAGCTGTTTCACTGACTGCCCAGTCTCCAGTTCAGGAAAACACAACGTACCTTCTATCTCCACCAGTGGCTCCTGGGTAAAATCCTGGAAGAACTTATGGAAAAATTGACTGCATGCTGCCAACACTGCCTTATGAGCTCTGAACTGGTGCCCTGCACAGGAGAGGAAAGGTAAACAGTTAACAAATGGCCTCTCAATTTATCATTAAAATAAAAAAATAAACAATAAAAATAACAACAAAGTGATTTATTTACCGTCTACAATCAAAGTGATGTCTGTGAACTGGTCAAGCTGTCGTTGTTCATTCAGTTTGTCCAGCATGACCTTATAGTGGGCTGGGAACTCACTACCACTGTCCACCTCCAACTCCACCTCCACCTCAGCCGCCATTATTTACCTGATCCTTGTCTGCAGTCAAGAGAAAAAAGGTGGACAAAAAAACAAACAAACAAAAAAAAAACCTGATTACAGGAACACATTTCACGATACCTAATATCAAACACATGCAATACAATAAACCATGCCTTTGAAATATGATGTAAAAAAAAAAAGTCATAATGCAAAACACTTGCTCTACGCTCTCTATCCTATTAACCCCTCCACCACCACCACAGCACCTCATCATACACAGACACACATACAGATGGGTGACAAATTAAAGGAAAAACCAACATTAAGTGTCTCAATGAGGTGTTGGGTCACTATGAGCAGCCAGAGAAGCTTCAATGCTCCTTGGCACAGATTCAACAAGTGTCTGTAATTCACCTGAACTTCTATAAACCACAGGCACTGCTGTACGGAGATGTGGAAAAAAGTGATGTGACCAGATCAGTCATCCTGCACCATAATCTGGGCCTGGTGGTGGAGTGCATGTGTGGTGTACACCAAGAGAATCCTTCAGGCCTGAATATTTGGCCGCTACAATAAGAGGGGGTCTGCTGGCTCTGTTATGCTGTGGGAGGTATTTTCCTGGCATGGTTTGGCTCCACTTGTACCCTTAGCGTAAAGAGTCACTGAAAATCAATACATAGTCATTCTGAGTCAACAACGTTTTCCGACGATGAAACATTTATATCCTGATGGGAGTAGTCTCTCCAGGATGACAACGTCCCCCCACCCCCATCACAGGGCACCAAGGCTCACTGAATGGTTTGATGAACATGAAAATGACATAAATCATATGCTATTGCCTTCATAGTCACCATATCACAAGCTGACTGAACAGCTATGGGAAGTTCTGGCCCAAATTGATCCGACAGTGCTCTCCATCATCATCACCATCAAAACATCAGATGAGGTAGTATCTTTTGAAAGAATGGTGCTCTCTGTTCCAGTGGAGCTCCAGAGACTCTCACCATCCACACCAGGGAGCGGTGAAGCTCTCCTGGCAGCTCGCAGAGGCCCAACACCTCACTGAGATGCTTTAGGTTTCTTCCTTCAATTTCTCATTCGTCTGCACGACTGGAATGGCAGCACCAGGTTACTGTCATTAACCTGGATCCCTGGGTAACAGTCAATGAATATTTCAGGCTCAGGCTTCAGGTATGATCAAGTCTGCAATGATGGAACCACGAGGACCATTCATGCTAGCTTAACCAGACAGTTAGCAACAATTTGCTGGGCCAATGAAGACTAATTGTTCAAATAAGGAATTTATTCACCAACCCGCTCCAGTATTGGAGCGGATCTTGAGGGGGCAATACAAATGACTGGCATTTAACCTAGCCAATCGTGCGAAAGAAAGCGGTGTGTTACTCGATGACCCCACAAACGTCACATGAGGAGTTAATTTAGCCAGGGATGATAGCTTAGCTACATGTTAGCTTGACTAGCAAACAGGCGAGCCAGTCTTATATAGGAAAACAAACGCAGTTATTGCATGTATCCGTAAGATGCACAATATCTTCTTACCAGGGTTAGACAAGCCTAAATAATCGTTTTGACGGTGGAACACAAATGCAGCTAACATAATCAAATCCCAAGCTAATACACTTAACAGGCCTGTTAGCACGCTCGCCATTTCGTGTTTGACTATCAACATTACGTCATCAAATCGCGCATTAAAATACACTTTTCCCTCGCAGGTTTTTAAATTATAACCACCACGGGGCAAATTTTGACTTTCAAACCATCTGGAGACGTACCACCAGTTCGGTTCCAAAGCTTTAGACAGTTGTTTTGCGATAATATTTCTCCCGACGCATGTAGGGCTGTTCTTCTCTCGTTGCTCCGAAAAGGGCGGTCGTTCAACACTCGGGCCTCAGATTCCCAGAAGCCCTTGCGAAGTCAAGGACGCCAAGGAGCGTTGCTTGGTGACAGTCCGGTGAGTGACAAGCCACCCTGGTGCCAAGTGTTTTCATTTTCTCATAAACAGTGTTTTTGTGCGTTTTTCGTGCTGGAGTAGGCCTGTGAAGTGGGCAAACTCTCGAAAATAAAAGGTGAGATGGGGTTGTTTGCGTTATTTTCCCTGTCACTTTGTCTTATATTCCTTTATCCTTATACGGTACATACACGGTCTGTCTCACAACCTTATATCAGCATTTATCACTTTTAAATATGGACAGCTAATGTTGGCTTCCCTAAGATTTTACACTTACCTTTTAAGTACAGATTGAAGTGTTGCTCCACTTCTCAAAACTGCATACACAAATGCAAAAATGCACCCTCATATTCGCAAACTTCTTCAGATTTCCATGTAATTCTCTATAGCCATTACACACTGGTGAGATCAGTTCAAAACACTTCTTTAAAAACCTGATACAGCAATGAATAATGGTGCTGATGTTTGTTTTTGTTTTGTTTTTACCCAGAACAACCTCTTTACATGATGAACACAAAGAGACACGGTTCATACATGCATTTTCAAAATTGTTACTATAGTCCAATAAACTTAAACTGAGTGAGTAAACATACTGTTTATGCAACTGACTATAGGGAACAATAAACTAATTTCCATGTACATAACCAATGTAAACAAATGGAAAAAAGTTCAAGTTTTTACATATAGGAAGAAATGACATTTCTGTCTGTGGGTTGGGTCAGGCGAAAACTCCTTGTTCGCCTTATCGACCCCTGGAAGCCTCAACTGTAACATCTAAATAAGCCTCCTCAACCCCTGGAGGAGGTGAACTCCTCCTAGAGTTTGCTCATTGGCCCTCCACCACCATGCTGGAAATAAAACTCCTCTATGGGGTTTAGGACCGGAAAATATGTAGGGAAATTTGATGTACATGATCTCACAGACCATTTAGGAAATCCTGAGATTGTGATTAGTGTGTGCACAGTTTTGGCTCAGAGAGATCACACATGGAGAACTGTGGGTTTCATTTGTGATGACTTGAGTTAATGATATTGACTGCCAGTGCTTTCTAAATGTTTGTGCAGAGTTTTCCACAAAAAGTTCAACACATCTGGATCATGTGCGAAAACAGGAAAATCAAACTTAAAGTTGGGAAAAGTGGGAAATTTGGCTGTCTTTAAATGGGATTTATGGTTTGGGCTATTTAGTTAACAAGCCCATTTATGGAGTGTAAGCAATCAAGAATAACTAATAATTTTCCCCTTGAGAAGTAAATTAGTCATCTTAATTGTCACTTTATGAATTAAGACACATTTGTGTGGTGGCATAGTGAAAAGTATACCAATCTGTGACATTTTGTTGAAAGTTTAGTTACAGAATAAATGTGTTCTTTTCTCTGCAACTGTTTATTTCACTGTTGTGAGCTGTGGGGCTTTTTGCTGGGGGCTGCTATGTTACTGATCACTGTCTCCGTCTAGTGCCATTTGGGAGAACTGCAAGTAACTCCAATCTGTGGATAATTTTTTTTTTTTTTTTACAATATTGTACGCCTTTTCTTCACAAGTATGATCAAGTTTGTTCAAGTTCAAGGCTACGTTTATTTAGTGTCCAATATCACCGATTACAGTGTCAAAGAGCTTTACATGCCCACATGTTTACAACAAACAGGATGACAGAAGTCTTAAGAAGGACCAGAGAGAGAGGAGACCCCATTCCTGGCCAGACAGGTGTGCAATAGGTGTTGACCCAGTGAGCAAATTTCAAACAATACAGTCATAAAACAAATGCAAGAGAATGCAAGAGTCAGAAATCCATACTGCTCTTATCAAGTGCTCATTTCCACTGCAGTATCCATAAATATATGTGGCAAAAAGTAACAGTGCAGGGTTTCTGCAAATCATTAAGTGTTGCGTCAATCCTGACCATGAATTATGAGTTTGTTTGTTTTTTTTTGAAAAACAGACTTGTCTCAGCATGCATGCACCACCCTGTCTTACACAACCAAGACATTTGGAAGTTGTACTAAATCTAGACTTTTACCTTCAAGGAAATCAACTGAGAATCATTCGAGATAATGTAATGTGGTTTTGAGGAGAATCAGTGCTTGGCAGGACTGTTTACTGTCTTTCCCAGCTAGTGCAAGACTTTTTGTAGTGGCCCAGTGGAAAATAATATCATCATTTCAAATCTTTATACCAAATTGTGATGACATGCAGGTCAGTGTGCCCTGTTAAAGGACATATGTCACGGTGCTAGTTGTTGTCAATGAGTAACACTGGGTCATAAAGCACGTGCATGGAATAAGGGCAAGTAGTCTGTTCCACTTTTGTTTTCTTTTTACTATCTCAAATGTTGGCTGATGTCTGCACTTTACTGATAAGAAGAGATATAGTCACCCTAAATTCATGTAATACCCTAGCGTCAGGTTTTACCTATTTGAACATATTCAACCAGAGCAATGCCATTGACATCTATAGATTCATTTAAAAAAAAGAGGCCCTTCACCAACATTTTTTTTTCATGTTACATATTTTAAATCAGTCTTTGCCATTTAGTGAACCATTTTCTTCTGGTACACTGTTCCTCAAATTTTCATTGTAATCTTCCTCACACTCAAACTTGGGTGTGAGGAAGACAGAAAGATTAAAATGTGCCACTAGATAATTTGGAAGAACATCTTTTTTCCAGTAGGTTATTTTCTTTAAAAATACCTTTCTGCTTTGTTTATTATTGTGTTTACTGTAGTCTATTATGTCTATGTCTAAGTCTCTGTATGTCTGTTATTATTTCTTAAAAACTGCCTATTATGACTTAGTGGCATAAGTTATTTTTTTCCTGTTTATTTGAGCAAAATTTCCCCCTTTTTTTTGTTTGTTTGTTTGTTGGAGAGAGGGGAGGAGAGATTAACTGTGTAGCTTGTATAGGCCTAATCTAAGATATGAGAATATGCTGCAGGGAATACCATTTGCTTACTTTGGCTTTGATTCAGTGTTATTCAGTTCTTCTGAGCACTGCTGATTTTATTTTTTTTTTAAATAAATTTATGCTATCACTGTGTGCAAATACTACTGTTATACATTATCTCAAAATGTCTAATTTATCTCCCCACCCACATATTAAAGACTATTGAATGGCTCCTGTTCGGTTGTGTTGATCTGGCAGCAGCAGCGACCAACTCCCAGTTCCACCCGCTCTCCTTTGTCACTTCTGCTGTGAAAAGAAAAACAGGATGTCAAAATGTTCTCTGCTGCTCTTGAGCAACTTTTGTTAAGGCTACATCATTACAGGTCAATGACAATGAATTAATGACATTATGCTGAAAATGTATATATATCACACTTTCATTTAAAAGCATTCAATTTAAGAAACAAGGCAAATGTATGTGGTAGCTCAGAGGTTGATGGGGTGGGTTATGCAACTTTTTTTCTCCTCATGCCATTCTCTTGGAGAGCTTTGTCCAACCACGATCAATACCCATGCATTTTCATTTAAAATCACAGTGTTGTGTCCCACTGACTGCAGGATTTCATACAGACAGGGAATTACTTAACATGAGATAGAAGAGGTATCAGCAAACAGCTCTGTCTGAACTTTGTCCTCCTTTCAGAGAGGAAAACAACAGGCAGAGTATAAAAAGGGGGAGCAGTTGAGGAAGAGACGTGTTTTTCTTCAAGGACTTGCAGAAAGAAAGAGCTGTGCAGAGAGAGGAAGTTTTGACCGGGGTAAGTGGCATAACTAAGTGCAAAACGGAGTTATTTCTCTCGGTCTATCAGCTTTTCACATAATTTCTTAGCCAGCAAGCTTTCTTCTAGATTTCTATTTTAATCTCCTTTTTCATTTCATGAAAGCAAACTGTTTTCACTGTATGTGCGTCCAGCTTCAACAACCATCTGCAGTCACTTAATCATTTCCACCATTACGCACACAGCCTTACTTTCATGCATGAGAAAATATTGCACATGTATGCACGGCACAAATTTTTGACATTTTACTTTCCTTGTTCAAGCTTGTTTCTTGTTTGTCTGTAAATTGTATGCATACATACGTGTGCTAAAATTTGTATAGAAAGAATCCAGCTTGCATATGAGTGTACTGCACAACCACCAGTTCCACTCAGTTAAATGCATGCAAATGAAAAACTGATATGTTAAAAAAAAAAAGGAGTGGTGAATTCAGGTTGTGATTACCAGTTTCTGCAGTTTGTTCCTGAGTTTCCTTTATCTATCCAGTTCAGGTCAGTATGTGCATGAATGTGTGCAGCAGTTTGGGAGGTTATCTAGGACTGTTTGAACAATCTGAAAACAATGACCCTGCCCTGACCTTTTGTACAATCCTCTCACTTTTGCGCTGAGCTTGACCAAACTTTTGTGTTCTCTCCTCCTATTTTCTCCTCCCACCTCGCCTGTCCTCAATCACCACTGTCATTTTCCGTCTCTCCCCC
>OMLB01013167.1:7872-32017 GCA_900302555.1 Myripristis jacobus
TTTTCGTTCTTTGCCATGTTTCCTATTTTCTTTTGCTTTACTACCCCCACTCCCCCATACACACACACACACACACACACACACACACACACTGCCTGTGGGGAGAAACTCTTTCACACTTATTTCTCTAAAGCAATGCATCCGATGGAAAAAATTCCTCCAAGGATTTCTCGCGGCTCACCTCGAACTTGCTTGTTAAACAGTGTCGGTCTAAACGGCGAGCATGGTGACTTTTCCTTGACATTTTATCTCTCTCACCACCACAAGAGCGCTTTCCAGACCTGCAGCCCAACAGCATGATTTAGCTGTTTGTTGAGATGTAATATTATTATTATTACCACGAGGGGAGGGTGTCAGCCTGACTCAAAAACTATTACAGCCTTCATTGGACTGAAAGTTGCTCTTGAATCATGTTTTACATTTTAAGGCAGTTAGCTGACAGTAAGCAGTAGCACAAATTTAAATTCCAAGATCACCAACATTACAGTTAACCCGTGGAACCAGGGTCAGAACCACAGCGCCCTGGCAGTGGAGGTACAAAAATATTCTCGTGGCTTGAGAATGATCATGTGTGAGAGACAATTACTGGTTAAAAAAATAACAACTGAGAAGAAAAGGGAAAAGAGGTTTTTATTTTTTCACTATACTATATCTTTTGCCCACACACAAGTTATCATGAAACCTGATGTTGGCAAAAGTATCTACCAAATTAGCCGGTCTACATCACCCTGTTTCCTGAAATATCGTACTGTGCAGTACATCAAAATACGTGCCTATCACAGAGCGTTTTCCATGTTTCTTTATTTGTTTTTATTGCTGCAGTCTGTTACAATAAGACAATTAAAATAGGCAGTGTTCGCCACTGGATAGATGTGAAGTTTTCTGCTTTTCTCCTCTCCTCTCCTCTTCTCAAGCTCCACTTGCCTGTCCTACAAAACTAACAAAGCTACCCTACTTTACAAATCTTTTCAACTCTGTTTCAGAAACAAAATGCCTTTATTGGTTTCTCCAAGTATTTTTTCTTGAATTTCCTGTTGCGGTTTTGACTTGGAATATCATCTCTGTGGACCTGCTGACTGAGTGCCTGTATTTCCTCTGTCTGCAGGCCAGGAGGAGGACGGCCGGAGGGTTTTGGTGCTGAGCTACCCCCAGTACTGCCGGTACCGCTCGATTCTCGTCCGGCTCAGGGAGCAGCCGTCCTCCCTGCTCACGGACCACACGGTGCTGGCGCTGGGCGGGATTGCCGCGCTGGGCGGGAACACGAGGATCCTGTACTGCCGGGACACCTTCGAACACCCCGCCTTGCTGCAGAACGAGAGCATCTGTGACGAGTTTGGTGAGTGTGGCAGTTGGGACTTACAGTACCACCAGACCGACACGCTCAAATGTTGATTTACTCCTGCAAATCAGTGACAGCATCACCTCATTTGAAATTCCAACAACCAAAATATTGGCAGGTTGCTGTCCGTCCAAAGTATTTGAAGTATTACATGTCAGCTTTACAGACACAACCCCTGCTGTCCTTAAGTCTGAATGTACGCGCATGCTTAAAATTCATTTGTGCTGTATGGTTCTCCATCTGAACGATTCAATTATGGACTTTCAATTACGGTGACCATTTATTTTAGTCTCCTTTTAGTGGTTAATGGGCAGTTTTGGCGCTATTGGGCCAGACCATTTGGTTCCATCAAGTCAAATCCCAGAGAAGTACTTGAATCCATTTAAAATTTTAATTTGTTCAAGGGCTGCCTGTCATAATGCAAGCCATTAAATGGTAGAGAAAAGGAGTTGTCATTTAGTGGTCCCCAAGCCAATGGGACACCCTAAAATTCAGCAGGGCTTTTTCTGTTCACGGCCCATTGGTATGTCTTTTAATGGGCTTAGGATTTCCAGCTGCACCTTATGTTTTGTCGTGAAAAGATAATGGTAATTGTAGTGTAATTACTTAGTCACCGATGATGAGTTCCTACTCCAACTCAAAGCGACTTTTCTTTTAATTTACAAAATCTTCCTAGCTGCAAGTGTTTCTGTTTTGACGTGGATGTTGAGGGAGGATCATCAGATTGCAGGTGGTGGTTTAGCCTCAGATGCCACTCGGTTGCTTTTGTTTTAACCATCGATAGTCCAAACGAATTAGCTGTATAGGCAGAATAGGCTCTCGATCGATGATCTTTTAGTCTAGTTAATTAAGGCTGAAGTGGGAAATCAGTGCAGTACTTCAGAGTTGGCCAACATTTTGCTGCTGAGACTTTGAAAGGCACAGAGCGACGGTGATGGTACCTCAGTTAGTTTGCTCCAAAGGGGCCGTTGTGTTTAGCAGCACGAGTGACCACCATTCAAACACCTTCGCCAGTCACACCTATGAAAAGCATTCTGTGGTTCAAGTGAGGAATTTTGAAGTGCTGGAACATGTCCCCGTGCCGCTCACAATACTTTCCCTGTAGCTTGTGAATCCGCACATTTTTACTGAACCTGAGCTGGGGCAAAACAAAGGAATAATGTGATTCATCTCTCTTTATATTTCCTCTCCTCGGTAGCTCAGTGTAGCTCAGTGGGGGTTTTGCGCAGCACCAATTTGACATTCACAGTAATGGCTCCTCTGGTCAAAAGTCATTGTTTTTCTTTTCCTGTAAATTTGCCAGTAGGTAATTGCATTTTTAAGAGAGCAGCAGAGGTGAGACCAGAAGGGAAAACGGTTATAGGCGTAGGAAAATAAGTTATGAATAGTAACGCTAACATCCTGTGGCTGCTGTTGCTCATTCACTTGGCTCAATAATGTCATTCCTTTGTGAGCCACATTTAAGCTAAAGGTTTATTTTCAGAGCCTAAGGGAGTTCTACTTTTTTTTTGGAGTAAGGCAACAGGATTTCTTATGTTATTCACATGAAGGTTTAACCAGGTTAGAAGCACAGTTTTATTCCTGCATGAATTACTGCTAGGTGACTGATTTGTTTCAAAACAACAGAGCTAGGTAATTGCCATCACTCACTGAGCACATATATCCTTAAATACATACACAGCTGGCGAGTAAAATTCTCTTTCCATTGACTCCTCGTGTAAAAGAAACCATAAACCACATATTAAATCCACCTTTATTAGGATAAATACCAGCACTGTGAATGAGAAGAAAGGCATAATAAGCAGCTGTGAAATAAAAGAAGTTAGAAATTGACCTGGGGACCCATTTTAGGGCTTTTTTCTGTGCTTCCCTCAATGCTAATTCTGACCTTTGGATTCAGCCAAATCTGCTGTGGCAGCTCTAATAGCCGTCCTCTTGTCTAGGCTAATTCATGAAAGTGTGTCAGGCAACCTCAGGGGGTAGAGGAGACGAGAAGGCCAGGGAAGAAGGGGAAAAAAATGTGCTATTGCAGAGTTATGGCAAGCCCGCTGTTGCAATATTGTGTGAAATGTAGCCATCAGTTCAAAGCCTGGCGGAAGTAAGTGATCGAATCCTAGGTGTGTGTATACTGATGTGCAGAAAAAGGCACAGATAATGTTTTGGATTCCAGCGTATCAGACGCCTGCACAATCTAATGCAATCCTATACAACTGTTGTGCCATAAAGTTTACTTTTCTGATGTCTATAAAGCTCAGGTTGTCACAGTAATAGAGGTGTTCATTCAATTTTATGTTTGGCATTGAGCTCATGGTTAGTGCTGCTGTTGTACTGGACTGCATTTTATTGAGAGGCTTTTGTAATATTCTGTCCCCCTCATTGTATATAAATAGGGAGGACAAAAAATTCGAAACACCTCTCAATATAATGTAGTTCAGGACAAGACCTCTGCAAACCACAACCTCAATAATAAACGCAGAATTAATTTTACACATCCTCGACAATGTCAACAAAAAGTGAACTTTATAAACTTTCTTAAAAGGTAGAATTTATGGCAGAGCTGTCGCATTTATTCCTGGTTTTCAAAGTAGGGATCGCATCCTGAAAAATGACTTTCAGATCCTCAGTGTTTGCACAGACTTTACAACTTGATCTAAGGTCACTCCTAATGCGGCCGCCGCATCCGTAATGAGAATGACACTGTTGTTTGGCTTATCCAACTCAATCCATATTCATGTTTTTCGTTAACGTCAGTATCTACGCCCTTGTTTTTGAATCGGCGTGAACCAAACGGTGTCTGCGTCAGTCACCATATCTCCGGTCCTGTGATCCATATTCATGTTCAGCAGCAGCTGTCATCCCTGCCTTTGCTTCGCTCATGGGGAATGACACTGTTATTGTTTGTTATTATCATGCAGTGTCTGCCAGTGTGTATTGATTACACCCACACAGTTTTTTTGTCCCCAATTGTTTTGAGTGTAATTCTTACCAGGAGGGATGTGAAACTACTGTGGCAAAATGGCAGCAGATGGGAGTCGCTGTCACCGTGATTTGCAAACGATTTTGGCCAAGACCTTGTTGATTCCAGTATCCCTGCCAGTGTTGCGTTGTGTGTGGGAAACTCTAGTCCATGTCTCTGTTGCATATATTTACAGATTTTTTAAAAAATGAGTTGTTATATAAGTTCGCTACAAACTTGAGGAGAGTTTATATACTCTACTGTAATGTCATTGGCATTTCCTGCACTGTTCTGCTGAGAGAAAGACAAAAAAAAAAACAGTTTGAGTGGGCAAAGGCCTTTGAATCGCTGAGTGGCAGATGACAAGGTTTTGTTATCACTTGCCACGATACTGTTGAATATTACTCACATTCATTTGGCAGGGATATGGGCGCTGCAAGAGCAATAACGTAAACATTTGTAAGCTAGATACAGAGGTACGCTATGTGATATATTTCACCGAAGAAGTAGAGTTCAGAGCTCATTCCTTCCCGACAGCTATTCATTTCGGGCATGCGTCAGGGAAAATTTTATGACCAGAATTCTTCTCATTTTCTCAGATTCTGGGGTGACACACGCAAACTGCTGACCTCCCCGTCTCCATCCCCCACCTCCCCTCCTCTAGCCTTCACACCCGTTGTGTGCCCATCGCTTGAATCAACAGTATTTTGAAAGTTAGTGAGGCGGTCATTTAGGTGAAGCAGCTCTCTCTTTCGCGCGCTCTCTCTTCTTGCTCTTTCTCATTTGTCCTATATTCCCCGGGTCTCATTCCTTGGCGCAGAAACTATATATTTCATGTTCAGCTCAGCGTGTTTGTTTGAAATATCTCTTGCTCAGCGCTGGTTTGATTTTTATTAAAAAGAAACATTTTCAGTGGAATCCTTTGGAATCCTTTTTTGTAATCCTCTCGGGCAGGAGGAGGAAAAAAAAAAAGATTTATTACTTCAGTATATTAACGTTGTCCAGATGCAGTGATCATGAACAGCATTTTGGCTGAATTTGTTTGTGCTGTCTATGTATATATACGAGTGTGTCTCTGCATATTTCAGTGCGTTGTATATGTGTGCGTGCATGCGTGCTTTGTGTGTATGTGAAGTTAAACAGGGTTAATGTTGGGATGGCTGCCCCAGTAACGCCAAGATAAGGGCAGAGTATAAACACAGTGATAGAGGAAAGATTTCTTTTGTCTTCTCGCTGAAGCTGATAGTGATATCTGACAGAGACAGACAGAAGAGAGAAAGTATGGAAAAGAGAAGGAACCTGTTCCTCTAAAGGTAGCTTATATCTTTGAAATGACCCACACTTCCTGACTTGAGCGGGTTAGATGACCAGATGAGCGCATGATGTCATTGTTTCCTAAACTTAAACCGCTTTCTCTCCCCCTGTCCAAACATAAAATCAGATTACGCGAAATATGCATAGGCCAATATTGTCCCAGGACAGGCCCGTCTGTTAATGTAATAGGCAAATTGCTTGCTAAGCTCACGTTTTCCCATCTCCTCTGCAGATTTGTGTTAACCATCGGCCCATGCATTTTTTATTGTCCATATGGCATGGTATAGCGAGGGCCATAGAGGAGGAATTTAGAGGGGAAAAAGAGAACATGTTGTTGCCATCGAATCAGATTTCATAATCAGGACATGTACCAGTTGAGCTGTTACATAAAAAATTAACTGAACATGTGCTGGAAGGCTTCAGCATATATTTAGCCGTGTCCTTTGTAAAAATCATGTTTTTACAGGAAATGAAAGATACATATTTTTACACTGCGAACAGGAATATCCTTCTCTTTGAGGGAGATTCAGGCAGCATATTGCCCCTGACATCTTGCTTAACAATATGTGACGAGTTCTGACATAAACACGTAGCAGGATCTGTTTTATTCATTTCTCTCATGTACTTCCTATGCACAAATGGTAACCAATCTATGGCCTGGTGCTGCTGTATTTTTACTGAAACTGTTTTCATTCCTCAGTAACAATGGCATTATCAGCTGCATTAGCATGACTTCTAGGCTGAATAAGGCATGATCTACCTTATTATTCCTCTTATGTCATCAGCAACACTGCAGAACCACAGATAGTGCATGGCTGCTTATCTATTTTTAGCAAACAGCACAGTGAGATAAATACGCATCTGGCCATAGGCAAGACGCTATTCAGTGGTCTGGACCTGTTATTTACAGTACAAAGTTTTCTCAGAGGATTAGTGCTGATCTAGGATAATTGACTAGGAAAAGGTAGAAGGAGCACTGTAAAGTTTGCTCTAGTTAGATTAACAGCAGCACCGGGTGATGTGGACAAAATCAAATATCACAGTGTCTTTGACCAAATACCGTTATTTTGAAAGTGTGACGATATTGTAGGGATGGCTATTGGTGCTTCCATAAGAGTTTTTTGATAAACAGTCATTAGCAACATGGATTTGATAGTCAAGCAAGTAGAGACAAATAGTAAAAAGGCTGAAACAGTCTGATGAATTTAGAGTAGTCTTTAAAACCAGGAAAAGACAGCACGATATTACCAAAATCCCACACAATATCCAGTCTCATATCACAGTGTCGATGTAACATTGATATATCATCCAACCCAAATTAAATTGATGAGAAAATTACGCAGGCTTACTAAAAAGTCTGAATTACTTAAGTCAATAAGTGTTGAAAGCTCAATAGATTGCAAAAAAAAAAACAACTTAATATCTTGTGTAAGAGCAAAAATTGTCTGTGCAAAGATAAATGTTGAACTGTAATTTTCACTGTCATTGTGAATAAGTTGATGGGTCATTATCAGCTTAAGGCTGTGAGGTGGTTATAAATACAGAGTAAAAGTACAGTTTGATATGTGTTCAAAACAGTTGTGTAATTCTAAACTCTTGACTGTTGCCACCTCAGCTGACCGGGCCGCCTTGACCCGCTTATTCATTACAGCATAGATCATTACCCCATTACCACACTTGACAAATCCAGGGCCGTGGTAGCAGCACAGTTTACATGTAACAGGATTATGTTCATCTGATTACAACTGCGAGGGACTTTATTTACGTTTTCACTCCTTCTGAATCCCAGACGTCTTTGGATATTGCTGAAAGTCCCTAATAAAGGTTACACAGAGGCATGCTGGAACCTGGTGTTAATACCTCTGACTCATCAGTGTAACTGTAGATGTTGTTTACCAATCTCAAAGTCTGTCTCTGCCAACAAAATGAAGGGAGACAGAGAAAGAGAGAGAGAGAGGGAGAGAGAGGGAGAGAGAGAATGCAGCCCTCTGGTCAGGTCTAGCATCTTGCGTCTTATGTCTGCAGGTAGAGGCTTGTTGTGGCTTCTTGTCTCTGAAAGGGCTTATGTGTAACTTCAGTAACAAAACAAAACCACATTGCTACACCGCTGAGTGATACAGAGCAGCAGGAAAAGGGAGCATTGTGTGCGTGTGTGATGACTGTCCCTAATGTTTCCAAGGTTTTTTCCAAAATGATAACAGCCACCATTTAAAAAAAAAGAAAAAAAAGAAAACAGACCTGAACACCTACTTTCACTAAGTCATTCCTCGCACCAAAAATACTCATGAAAGTTTTATGCTACCTTTTAGACATTTGTTTACAGAAGAGCTATGTTTTGAATATGCAGCTGCTGCAAAGTTAATGAAACTCTGAAATATGAAGATCAGGAGACAGTCTGTGTTGTTGCTGTTTTTTTTGTTTTTTTTTTCTTTCAAAAATGGATTCATAGCCTTTTGGAATGAAACCCTTCTGAGATCCTTAAAAATACATGGGCCCGTAAACAAGACAAAGACAGGAGGAGGAAAGTATCCACTGGCCTATTTTTTTTATAAGGCAATGGTTATTACTTATAATAACCATGGTTTAATGCTGCGTAGCTTTTCGGAATAACAAAGTCCCTATGATTGGGCTCATTGGCCGACTCAATCCCATCAAGTGTAACTAGAGCGTGATCTATTAGAATACATATGTTTTATTGATGTATGGGCTTCGTGTTTATCCTGGCATTCATTTATTTATAGGTCGATGCTGTGATTTTTTTTCTCCCCGAGTAATGAATAGGATAAGCCTTAAAGATTATCCACTGCTCCCTTTCAACTCTCTCTCTCTCTCCCTCTCTCTCTCTCTCACGCTCCCTCTCCCTCTATCTCTCTCCAAATGCCAGATTGAAATACTGTATTTTTTAAAGCCCCAGTCTCATCGAGTTGTTGCTTGCAGTATGTCAATATCAATGATGTGGAAGCGTTTGAAGGTTAGCCTGTTTTTAGCAAATCCCCCACATTATGTAACTTTGACTCTGTTTTACATTTGGCACTCATGGAACAACACAGGGCGTGTATTTGTAACAACAGGGTGTGTATTTGGAACAGCCCCTTCGAGCACTCTTACATTTCTTTTTCATTGCTAAATGTTTTTTTTTTTTTTCGTGTTTTATTTTCTCTCTCGGAACAATAGCCATTAAGAGCTACTTGCCAACACTTAGGCAGAGGCAGAGGCTTAAGCGGCATGCTCGCTTGTCAGATATTTACAGCCTGTATTTTTAGGCCGGCGCTCTTATCAGTGTGTCTATTGTGTATTTTTTCTTCTCCCTTTGACAGCAAAGCCGTCCTGCAAGTTTTGTGCAGATGAGACACACACACACACAGACATTACATGTTGTTAGAATTGGGCCAATACCAAAGAATGCTGTCTGTTGTAATTACAGTGTGTGTGTGTGCGCCCATGTGTCTTGAGCTAAATAAAGGGCGATATTATCAAGTTCTCCCGAAGTCAGAGGTCATTGCATTCCTCAGTGTGTGTGTCAATCAGCGGGTCTGGGCTGAGATTAAAGCCAGCCATGTCTCCAGTGTGATGTGGTTTAATAAGTGCTTATGGGACGACGCTACCATCATGAGGTTATCACATGAGGTGAACAGAATGAGAGAAAGAAAGAAAGAAAGAAAGAAAGAAAGAAAGACAGACAGAAAGAAAGAATGAATGAATGAATTAAACAAACAAAAAAGGGAAAACAAAGAGTAATGGAAGGGATGTGATTTGTTCACAGCAATTACACCTTATTTCGACTATAAATTTAAAGTTTGTGAAATTTGCCTTGTAAAACATGTTAACACTGCGCGCATACTGTAATTTCCTATTTAGTTTGCAAATGGAAAGCTTGAGTCTACAGCCTTTATGAGTTTGCACAGTGGTAAAGTACACACATTCACACCCCTGTTGAAACACACACCCCAATGAATCCGATGAGAATGATTTCATAATCCGTCGCAATAATAAACTTCTTTGAACAGTTTAATTGGCTCTTCCTGGAACAGCACGGCTTCGCTTCATTTGATCTGATGAAAGAGTAATGTTGCTTCTCCCCAGGGGGAGCATGCACAACGGCGCACAAATAATGAATTAAGAACACTACCCATTTTTTTTTTTCAAATGACTGTCATAATAAACTAGGAAAATTCATACTGCACTTATGCCAATTTCAGGGTCCCCGAATTGCTTTCATGTTTACTTGCTTATCACATTTAATTTTCCAAGCTTGCATTTAAGTGAAAATAATCCTGGTTCCTGGAAGGGTGATGGATTGGGGTCACGCAGAAGCGGAGATTGATTGTCATCAGAAAGCACCGTTGTTACTGCGACCATTTGGAAATGTTCCAGATACACTCCTTGTTTACAGTGCATGATCTGTGAAAAGTTGCGCTTCCTGCACACTGTGCCGGGTTCGCCAGTCCTTTGAATAACCAGTATGGCATGCGATGAAATTCAACTTGCAGGCATCTGGTGTATGTAAAAGGGAAACAGAAGTAGGCTATGCAAAAAAGGAAAAGAAATATGTAAAATTGGAACTGACAAAGTCTTGATGGTTAGGGAGAATGTCTTCTTTCTCCAGCAGAGGAATATTAACAATGATGGTTTGAATGGAGAGGTTATGTACAGCAATAGTATGGTCACAGAAATGAGCTCATTATTGGCACATACTGCATGAATGCATGTGTGCATCCACATGTGCGCGCACACACACAAACCCGGACACATGCACACAAACACACACATGCATCCTCATGTTGCCATGGTGAGGATATTCCATTTACTTATCCAATTGCTAACAGTAACCACAACAGCTACATGCCAGAGTCTAATCCTCAAGGCAAGTGAATTGGTATAAAACCAAAACCTTAAACTAAACCTAAATTAATTTCATCTCCAGCTCTCGAAATCACTCTTTTGCTAGTACGGCTTGGCAGAAAATCCTCTCACACACACATACACACACGCGCACACACACACACACGCACATGCTGCCTTAATACTTCGATAACTTCACACGCTGACAAGTTGATACTGCTCATCTCCAAATGAAACTAAAAGACTGATTTACAGAATTTTCGAGGTGCAAGACAAAAATATGACAGAGTATTTTTAATGTCCTGGTAAACACACACTTGCTGGGATGTGGGCTTGTCTCCATGGCAACGCCAGTCTGAGCGTGCCCAGCCTAGCGTTTTGACAGGTTCCCCTGATGATGATTGATAATTACTACCTGACTTGTTGTCCCCGTCTCCACAAACATATGGCGGGAGCTGCCCTCCGCCATATATCTGCCAAAACGTTCCCTTTTCTGATAATAGCTTTTTAATGTTGCGTTTTGTTGCGCATGCATAGCAGTAACCCCCTCCTCACTCCCCCCTACCCGTTTGTAATTACATTTGCTGCTGCTCGCTCAGTTTTTACAGAAAGGAAAGAGAAATAGATAGGCAAAAGTTGGATGGGGGGGAGAGAGTCAGAGAGAGAGGGGATAGAATCAATTTCACGTTGAATTGATGTGTCTCCTCCCAGTACAGTTGGATTTAAATTTGACAAACGGTCAGGAAAAAACAAAGGGACGCAGCACTTTTTGCAGTGTAGTCACATATTAGGCTTTAAGCTCCAGATAATGGCTGGTGTGGTGGGCTGTAGTTTAAAAATGGCATGCGAGACTCTTCATTCCATATCTGTGCGAGCAGTATTATATTATGCTTTGTGTTTGCATGCATAAAAGATCATATTTAGAGGCAATTGGAAGCAATCTTGTTATATTCGCTGAGGCCATAGAGTAGGGCATCAATCTATAAACATGATTTATCCACCGCACCCTATCTACTGAGGAATTTGCATAGCCCATCTATTGTGGATCTCATTACCCGACTGTACGCTAGAACCTCAGCCTCGTACTTCAAAACTGACCAGCATAACAAGTGTGCCAACTGAAATACAAAGGTTGGAATCCATTGGTATTCCCCTTGAAGATTTACCGATTTGCACCTGTAAACACAAGATCGGGACACTTTGGATGAGAGAAATGTGAAATCGGAATATTTTTTATGTGACAAAAAGGAGAAAATAATGCTTGATTTTATTCTCTGCGTGTGTGCACATATAGACCCCAGACATCAGATGTAACCCAAATGTGGAATTCCATATCAAATGCATTTTGCCTATGGGGAAAATACAAGGGATCTCCCATAATAGTCACTGTCATAGTCTGTAATTTAAGGAATTCATTAATTTAAACTTGAGTGTTTTTAATCTGCATGTTTCTCTCTTAAATGGGACTGAATCATTTGAATTCTGCTGCTGCTTTCCAACCGAAGCCATTGTTTTGCTAAGAAAAACAATGCAGAGCACATTAAATAAAGCTGATTGTTTTGTGATCGTCTTTGTACAATAAATTTACGACTAGAATTATTCTAGCTTTCTGCTGGGCCAAAATAGCTGCCTACCAGTTTCTTAATTTGATCTGTTCAAGAATGACGACGACGTGTTGAAAATTATTGTTTGGGCATTTCTGCCTATGCTCTACTGTCACAGTGGAGAAAGATGGGTAGGACAGGGCAGAGAGAGGGGATGACATGCAGCAAAGGGTCTGGGTCAGATTCGATCCCAGGCTGCTGCGACTTTGCCTCAGTATTATATGGTAGTGCTAATAAATGGTGAGCTACTGCGGCGCCCTGGCAATTTGTCTTTTAAAACTACACTGATCGTGTTCCACTTACCGTGCAGCACATGTACCGACACATGTCCAGATATTATGGTTGATTTCAAGGAATTAGGAATTCCCTGTTCATTGCTCTGATAGATGATCTATCTTTTGATCCTGAAGTCTCGAAAATGCCAGCAAGCAAGAGACAAATGACGACATGACTTCTGTTTGAGATGCCATCGTCAACACGTGCAATGTGTGAGCTGCATTTAAGGGCAGGTTGTTGAGTTCATCTGCATGTATTTGTTTTGTTTCGTAGGTTTTGGTATTTCACATGTGTTCCAAGCAGCTCATTAGTCTGAGTGACCTCCAGTCCAAGGAACAGGACAGATCGCCAAGGCTCTCCTCTCCTCTGCTCTGTGTTTATCTCACACATTATGTCCTGTCTTCCCTGATCTAGATCAGATGAACTTGTTACCAAGTAGCAAGTTCCATGTCCAGAGCTGCAGATGGGCAGGACAAATGGTTTACTCATGTCCCGTTGGTCCATATTGTGTCCGGCACACCTGCAGCAGGCAAAAGCGCGGTGCTCCTGTGGAAACCGAAGTCATTTCTAATACCCTGTGATTGAGGTCTGCCACAGCCTACAGCGACAGACAGGCTCTGTGAGGCAGATAATGATGCGTGCACACACAGCTGTCAGTCAGCCAGCCGAGGGAATAGTCTTTGAGGAAAATAAAAACAGACTGTAGCAAATATAATGCACTATTTGTATGAGAAATGATGGGTTTGGGAAATAGAGTAGAGTGTGATGCCAGAGCTGCCGCAGCAAGGAGAGGAGATCTGTCGAAAATCGCCCCTGACCAGCCGGTCTCACGTGACTTACCTTCCTTTGTAGTATGAAGACGTTCACGTATACAGACACATGCAAGTCTGCCCATTAGAGAGAGTGAGTTTGATGACAGCGAAGCAGAGACAGAGTAAAGCGTGGCGAGATGTTGTGTTGTTAGAGAGAAAGAGCTATTAAACAAAGCTGCCGAGGACCTGCAGATGAGTCGGCAGCACCTAGGGGGGCTGCTGTTAGAGCTCGTTTAGTAAAAAGCCCGTCTAATCCTTCCCTTTTACCCCAGCGCTCACTCTAATAGCCTTGTACTATAGTGGTTTCCGTGTGTCAGGAGGCAGGAGTTTGCGATACAGGTGCTCTCCAAACATAGCACCGTTCTTTGGCTGTGAACGCCAGTGGAAAATTTAGATTGTCTCTTTCTCTGGCTCTCTGGTTACTTTTTCTCTCTCCGTCACTCTGTCGCTGCTCTCTGTCTCTTTCTCCCTACCTATATATTTCTCTCTCTTTCCCTTCCTCACGATAATAGAGGGAGTAGTTGTCGAACTTGAATGTGTTTGTGTAATAACAGTAACTAGTATCCACTGCCGTGCCTAAGAACGAGCCAGCCGCATTCCTCATTAAATTCAGAATAGCTCTCAGCCATGAGGCGCAATAAAAATATCTTTCCTCTGTTGCAGCTGCATTCATGGGCGAAAACAACCAATAATAACACAAGTGATGAAAATCCTCCAATAATATCAGTCTCTCCCCTGAGGGTACAGTATTGACCTAATATGAAAAGCTGCACTGTTGCATTCTGCTGCTGAAATGTTTTACACTTTATCAATTAAAAATCTGCCTCTGCATACTTTGAAGAACTTAATTAACAGCGAATCATCTATCAACCCACGGAGGTTTTGATGATTAATAAAACCATGTACCTTGTCCACCCGCACACTCCGTGGGCGTGTCGCGTGTAATTTTTGACGACTTCAGTGATAGAGACACTGGGAGTATTATCGTTCATTAAATTTTTTTGCTGTCAGTGTGTGTCAAATGACTCGGCACAGAAACGTGCCTCGAGCATGGGAGCAGAGGAATAACTGGCCTGTCAGAGAAGTGACAAAGTGAGAATTACAAGCATGTTGGAGCAGCCTGATAGCAGCCGTTCACAGGTTAAAGTTGTACTCGGGGATTTGGCAGCACCTGAAACGCAACAGTGGTTACAGTCTGAGACACAAATGGTGGAGCAAGCACTCAATACTAAATACCGTTGTACAAGCAGAAATGTCCTGATGTAATAGCTCGTGTTTGTATGTGGGGTAATGGTCTGCCATTTACAATTCCAGCAAGAAATACATCATCATTTTGCTTGCTTAGAATGTTAGAATAATGTGTTTTACTACTTTGTGTTTTATGCACTAAACCCTTTCCATCAGTGAAACTGCATGACTTTAATAAACCCCAGTAAAAAATATTTACTTTGTATTATAGTAGAGTCAAAACATTCTTGCAGATATGTTTATTATTCATTTCTTATTGGATTGGATCCCCATTAGCTGCCACACACGCCACAGTTATTCTTCTTGGGGTCCACATAGGCAATGCAAAACTCACACACAATGACAGCAAATGTGATCATTAGCGGAGAAAGACATAACAAAAATCATAACATTACAATAGAAAATATAAGTATAAACCAACCTAAGGGCAAAAAGTACATTCTTTTCAAAATAAATAGAAAATATAAATTACTACCACTGTAATGCTACTACTAATGATTACCACTACCACGAGAGATAATTTCAGTTTATCATCGCTCTATAAATAGCTGTGCATTTCATACTGTCAGTTTCCTTATGGAATAGAAATATTGGGGGTAGAAAAACTATAGTATATATCTCCTGAGCAGAAATACTTAGTCACTCTCCAGCCTTTCAGATCTTTGATGTATAGTGAAGACACCATCAGCTGTCACTGCTCGTTGAGGAGTCAGTCATCTCCTCCTTTTTTTTTTTTTTTTTTTTTTTCCTCCGGTGCGGTCGCCTTGCTGTTTTGGAGTCCCTCTCCTCACATCCCTACGTCTCCAGTGGAGTTAAAATGTTCCACCACTTCACTGATCACACATTTAATGCTCCGCTGCTCCACAGATTAAAATCTGTGTCTCATGAGTTGTAGGGGGGAGTGTTTTGTATCATGCCTTGTTAGGTTCATTCACTTTGATCTATCTTTTTGCGTTCTGATAGATCCACATACTGTCACCTTATATTGTCTATATACTGTCACCAACATTGCCACTTTCCTAATAATTCTCTGTTAGTATTACTGGTGTAATATTAGCATGTTGCTCAGTGAATAACCAGGCTGCAGTTTGCAATGCTGACACCTTGGCTGACTGTGCTGATAATTGCCAACTGGGTGTCATGTCTTTGATAATTTAGCTACCGAACTTGGCGACAAAACATGTTTTTCTCCTACTGCTGGTTGTTCGAGACATGCTTTACTCCTCCTCCTTCTTCTCTTCCGCTTTTGTTGAACTTTGGCCTCATTTTGGAGTGAGGAAGTTGAAGTTAGGCCATAGAATTAAAATTCTTTAAGTAAAGACATCCATCTTGGTAGCTGTTTGCTCCATGAAAAACCCAGGTGGGCTTAAAAATACAGTCGGCAGACAAGAGGGTTTGCCCTTGGCTCATGCAGTTACACAATCAGTCTGAGAGGTGAAAACCCTGAGAAGTTGCTATTCCTGAGCCAAGGAGTCAAAACAGTCTTTGTATCTGCGCTAATTCTGTAAAGAGGCCGGCAGCTCATTTGGACAGGGTTGGGAAATTGTTACTTTGTGAGTTCAGCAGCTTTTCTAACCTGATGTGGGACCGGAGTTGAGTTTGCCGTCATTATTAGTCACTGTGTTGCAAGATTTCTCAGCAGCTCAGGTTGAAATGATTTGTCTCACCCTTTGACCTTTTTGAGCTCCCTCCAAATCTCGATATTATGTGTAAAATTTTCTGAACTGCCAAAAAGACAGGTTGCAGATGGTTGTTAATTTATAAAAGTATGTTGATTTAACCCCTTCGTCTCTGAATTGCCATTAAAGTAGCTTCAAAATAAAAAAAAAACAACAACACATTTTTCTCCATATCATACAACAATGTGACACATATTCTGTAATGTGCTGGTTGCAGTGCTTCACTCGAGCTACATCACGCTGATATCAAGTGAAATATTCAAAGCCAAGATGCCATTGTTTTACAGCTGCACCATTACATCAAATTGAAAAAGTCCAGATGTCTTTCCCTGCATTTCTCTGTAATTCAGCAGGACATATTTGGTATCTTTGGAAACCTTGGAATGTCCACCAGAATTTAAAATAAAGTTCCGTGGGTTTGAACAAAGCTCGACCGCGCAGCATGCATTTGTAATGATGAACCCATCTGTGGGAGCAGCACGGAGGGCAAGGGCAAGCATGTTAGAGGTAAATTAATTTTAATTTTAATCAAACAATAGACACCGTACAACACGTGACATTAAATACTTCAATGTCCATCTACTTTGGAATAATATTATCTCAACCGAGGCAATCAATAAAAGAGCACATGTAAATATTGGGTTTTTCTGTGTGCCTGTGTGTGTTTCAGTCAGTTTTGTGAGCATTATCAGCTGAAGCATCCATCAGCTGAATCCTCCAGCCGACTTGATGTGTCTCTCCGTTCCCAGCAGCCGCTCAATCAATCAGTCCATTTTTGTTGTGGTTCCCCGTGGCTCCACTCTGTTGATGCATATAACCGTCAGAACCCTTCCTGAGCCGTCTCTAATGAGTTTTTCATTATCATTGACATCAACTGAATGGTAATGAAATCGAGGTAGCGGGGCTGTATTTAATTGAATCTGAGAAGAACATTTGTTAGACAAAGCGGTGTCGCAGAGCTGTTAAGGGCTGAGAGCGTTGGGCTGCATCTGAAGATCAAGTTGTCAGGCTGCGCATCTCGCCGCTGAAGTCATCGTGACTTCCATCGCTCTAGGGTTCTGCTCTGTGACAAGACATGATGGATTCACACCTCGGGGGATTCCCCTCACCTCTACATGTCTGTGTGTGTGTGTGTGTGTGTGTGTGTGTGTGTGTTTGACCTAATCTTCTCTCCCTCCAACAAGTCATGATTCAGAAGGCTGTTCACCACTGTTCAGCTGCAGGAGTGTGACAGAGTGTATGTCTTTATGAGAAAGAGAGAATGTATTGTATATTGGTTTACATTGTCTGTGTGCACACGTGTGAGTGAGTCAGTGTGTGTGTTTGTGTGTGTGTGTGTGTGTGTATAGTATGCCTTCAGGGGCTTGTGAAGGACCAGGCAAGAGGCAAGAATCTTCTGGTCACTTCCAGTCATGTCAGTGACCCAGATAAGCACCAAGCTCAGAAACCACAGACCTGGAAAAAAAATAGAGAACAAATAAGGAAATGGGTAGCTTGATCCTCAGCCATTTTTGGTGTGTGACCTTAGCAACCCTTTTTGGCACAATGAGGGAAGTGACTGTATTTTAATGACTTTTTTTTTGTAATACACGGACAAAAATATTATATTTGTCTATTCTTTCCACCGGGCCCACAAAATGTTAAAAAAAAACAAAAAACATCACCTCTCTCAGAATGCAGACTAAAATTATCATGTTGCAGTGTATGTACATTGCTTTTCTTCTGCAAAAGAAAACGGCTGTGCTTCCATTCTAGGAAATCAATCTGTACTTAGTCTGGCCACGTTTCATTTCCTTTGTGTTATTCTAAAGAAGATGACTCCTCCCTTATGTAACTCTACCACAAGGAGACCAGATCAGCAGTTCTTGGCTGTGCAGCGGCACAGAAAGGTTGTCTGCAGTTCCCCACTTGACCTTATGTGCCTGTGTGTACATAGAGATAAATATACATGATGTACCACATGATATGTATATGCCAGCGTGTGTGTGTGTGTGTGTGTGTACATGTGGGCTAAATGTGTGCGGACGTGCGCTGCATATTCGACTCCTGCTTGACTGCCTGCCTGTCATTATCTGCACCCAAGCTGCCCATATCAATAGGTCAATGAATTTAAACCCGCTCACCACTGAGTTATCTTGCCTTATGCAGCAGTTGTTTTGCTTTAAAGGCTGCGTTTTCTTACACAGCAGTATTTGACCTGATCAAATATGTAAACAGACAGGCTACTTATGTAACTAGTTCTGTCTTTTAAGAAAGTCTCGGGTGTTGGGGTGGTGGGGGGTTGAGATAGGACTAAAAACAGAAACTCATTGAGGGCGCAAACTCACTCAGGCGCCTGTGAAGTTTTGGCGTAGATACCAAGCGTGCTTAAACTAAATAAATCCACTCCATGTCAAATCTGCAAATACGAACTGTGATGAGTCATTTCTCACATAAAGGGTTGATGTAATTTCTTGGTGTTAATGAGAAAGAGAAAGTGAGAGAAATGGGAGTGAATGAGAGAAGCAGACCGGCAGAGAAAACACAGAAGGGGAAGAAAACACACCCTGTGCTGCATAAGTAAAGATTACAATGTTGAAAACTTGTTTTTTTTAATGCCAATGGGATGACAAATGCATGACAAATGGCCGTGTAATTTTCCTGGTGCTGTTTCTCCCCAGCGTCGCTGTTGTGAAAATAACAACATGAAGTGATAGGTTGCTGAGTCGCAATCACATTTACCCCTTTTAATGACTACCTCTTAGTTTTATTCAGCTGCGGTGTTATTCTAACATTTTCTTGATGGGAATTTGATCTGACAAAAATAATCACAGAGTCCCTTTGGCAGGGAACAACCTTGAATGTGATTTAATTGTCATTGCAGATGGAAAGAAAGAATGTTGATGCTGTGAAATACGTGACTGAACTTGGCTTATTTGAAGTCTCTGTCTTTTCTCTCTTTCTCTCTCTCTCTCTCCCTCTCTCTCTTTCCTTTGAGCTTATCTCTGTTTGTGTTGCTGCGTGGAGGCAAGGCATTCTGCCAAGAAGTTACATTACAGTCGCGGGTTGACATAAACGTGGGTGTACAAAGGACTTGGATGGTTTAAATACTTTATTGTGTGTGTAATGTGAACTGAGCAATTATATCTGCCAGCCTTTCAAACAAAGAGCTCCTATCATGCAGGTTCATGTGTTTTTAATTAACAACGTTAGGCTGTAAGACATGAGCAGGCTAACTAGGAGGAAATAGGCAGAAACGGAGCGATGATATCAGAGCATCTGAGGTGCCATAATAAGATGTAATGCTCCCCAATGCTGATGCCATTGGTGAGATGACAACCTTGGTATTCCAGTTGTAAAACATGAAACAAAACAAAAGCAAGCTACATTATATATGCCATGCTATCATGGTGAGGAATAAATCTATGGCTGGCTTGACAAGTCGCAACCTGAATGCAGCTTTAGGTCCTGTTGGAAAGCCATAGAAGACCCATCCAATGAAAACAGAGAATTAGGTTTCTGTCATCACTTGAAATTTTATGGATATAGATGAGTTTGTCGACACAGCAACAGCTAAGGTTTCACTTGCAACCTGCAGCCGATGAAAAATGAAAAATGTGTAAGCCCAGACATGAACCTCTGTAGAGTCTATATCAAATTTTATTCTCAGTGATAAATAGTTATTTAGGTTTTCTTCCTCTTTGTAGGTTTAACCGCAATCTATTATTGTCAATATACTACTTCCTCATTTGCACCTTAAAAATACATCTGTCTGAATTAAAAGAGAGGGAACTTAAGGACTTTGTTTACTAGCACACCAGAGATATCTGGCAGCCAGCTCTCCTATTGTGCACTTATCTGGTTTAAAAAATATTCGCTGCAGGCTATAATAGGCTTGTAAAATTCCCGTCCATGATTTGTAAATGTTCTTGTTCTGCCCTCCATGCACTTCATCATCTAAAATTCCATGTGGCCAGTAATTAAATGCATGATCGATTATGATTGCGCTAAAACCAGACAAAACCAAATGTTGGCAACAATGAGGTGAAAATATGTAATAATTAAATCACACAGTGCTCAGCAGAACGGTGCCAAAAAGTGTCAGTTATTCTAATTGCTGTGTCTCGTGTCGCTCTCTCACAGCACCCAACCTGAAGGGGCGACCGCGGAAGAAGAAGCTGTCAGTTTCCCAGAAGAGGGACTCCCAAGGTCCGGCTCAGGGTCAAGGTCAAGGGTCATCAGGGTCAAGCCAGGGGTCAGCAGCAGTGACAGCTCAGGACCCCTGCAGCCCAGACAGCAAAACTCCTACCAAGGTAGCACTCATTTATACGTTTACACCAGATGTATAACTGTTTTAACTGTCTCACAGGAGCACCGCAGCAGTGACAGCAGCCTCATCCTGCTCAAATGTTGCAACATTAAAGAAGTGAATTGGCATTTTGTGGCACCTAAACCTGTGTTTTTCAAACCACAGCTTGCCACACTCTTCCTTGTATCTTCTGTGCAGTCAGAGAGCAAGACAACATTTGAGTTTTCCAAACGATTCTCAGTAGGAAACTGAGCAGCAGTGTAGTGTTACATATAGTGCATGCAGTAAAACAGTGTGACAGCCGTGGCGACATCTTACACTGTGAAATGAAAAGATAATATAGCAGCTGTATGTTCTGCAGAGATGTAAATATGCTTTGCATATGCATACAACATTTATGTTGGTTTGATATATGTTTAACATATGTTTAGTGGTTTCATAAAACCATTAAAGAATGTCAAGATCATGACACAAGATGAAAACCTTTTCTCCATAGACTATAAACAAGTTTATATTTTTTATTTCTTGGTACACTAGCTCATTTTAGTAGCTCAAATGAGTTCATTCAATCATTTTCAACAGATTGAATCATAGATAGATTCAATATTGATAGCATAGTGGCAGAACAGCAGTCTCTTTGTCTGTCTGCATGGCTGTGCTCCTCACCAGACCAAATAAAATACAAGAGATGGCCTTAACATATGAAAGGTGTAACCTTTCAGTTACATAACGCTGCAGTCATTTAAACAAGTCAAACAAAATGTCCCAGAGGAGTGAGATGATATCTCTTGTTTCTGGTGACAGAATGGTGACGTAAGACTGACAGATGACTACATTATACACATCAAGATGTTGCTTGACCAAGAATAGTCAAGTCTGATTTGTAGGTTAGATGAGAGAAATTATCACACTCCATGGACAAATTTATCACTTTTTAAAATCTGTGCTTCTAAGATTATATTGTTTCAGACTAAATGACTTGTTATTTCCACTCTGAAATTAAATATCCCTTTCGGAAATGTTAATCTTACAACATTGGACAGTTCAATCAATATCAACAATTGTCTCTTAACGCAGTCTTTATAATCTATGTGTAATCTGTGATGACAACAATAGCTGCTCCATTGACAATCAATGGGAGGCTGCTTGTGCAGGCTGAGAGAACATTTGTTTGTGCTTGTGTCCAAGTGTGCCTGGGATTCATTTTAATAACATTCTTATTAGGGTTGAATTTTGCTCAAGTCCATCTACTGACTGTTCCAGCTCCTCTTGTCTTGCAGGTCAAACCCAACTGTAAAATGGTACCAAACGGCAAAATACCCTCAGCGGCCAAACCCAAAGCCAACGGCCTCAGTAAGAGATGCCTGGCTGAGGAGAGGGAGAAAGGGAGGGAGAAGGAAAAGGAGGACAAGAATGATAAGGAGGAGAGGAGAGAGGAGGAATCATCTGAGGAGAGCAGAGCGGAGGAGCAGGCTTTCTTGGTAGCACTCTACAAGTATATGAAAGAGCGAGACACGCCCATAGAGAGGATCCCCTTCCTCGGCTTCAAACAGAGTGAGTAGGAAAACCTATTCTCTTACTCCCTTACTGGCAATATTTAAACAATGGGCTACACTATTGTAAACTCTAATTCTTAAACAGTAAAATCTGCTTTGTACTGTGAGGACAGGATTTCCCCCTGGCTTTAGGTGAGAGGTGAGATAAGGTTAGCAGAGTGACGAGGGACTGGGAAGTCCATTATCCCAGGACACCTGTAGGAACAAATGTGAGGCTGAAACTAACCAGCCCATATTAATCAATAATGGCAAATTACAAGTTACCAGATCCAAAAGCAGTATTTTAAAATTGCTTACGTTGTCTGACCAGCAGCCAAAATAAAAATAAAATACTTTCTAATGATATGACAGGGAGAAAACCATGCAAACCTTGGCACTTGCAGAGCTATAACTAGCAACTGTTGAGTGCCTTTACCTGATACATTTTTAAAGCAATTTATTGATTATCAAAATTATAATCAGTTAATTTTCTTTCAGTCAACTAAACGTTTCAGCGCTACGTCCAAAACCTGTTCACATGTCCCAGGCAGCACAAAGAAGTCAGTATGAGCAATAAATCAGTAATATTGTTTATTATCATCTTTTATGATGATATGGTGTATTTTGGGTGTCGTGACAACAGTTTTGCTGTCTAAGCTGATGATATCAAGCAAATTTTAATTCAAAAACTGGCAAAATTAGGCAGTTTTTTTTTTGTTTTTTTTTTAAGGAACATTGTAAAGTATCATCAGTTTGATTCTTGAACATGTGGTTTTGCATTCATGAATGATATTGTGATAAAATTGGATATCAAAAAAGGTCCTCATGATTACTGTGATACTGATTTAAAACATGTCGCTTATCCCTACAAAGAACATTATTATTTGAACACAATTAATTGTCTTGTGCTGGAAAACAGCAGCATCATAGTAAAGGCCACAAGAATAAAACCATGCTATGTGGGCTACCGCTATGTCAAACAGGCAGAGAGAGCCCTGTGGGGTTTTAACAGCACTTCTCTGGCCACATGTTATCTATATTGCCCCCCCCGTTACAATGCCTTGAGTAACCGGTAGCCACTTTTCAGACCAGTCAAGGGCAGATCCTGTCCTCACAAGCCAGAATTTGAATGAGGGCTCAAGGAGAGGAAATCGAGATGGCAGCCAACTACTGCAGGCAGTGTGCCCAAAATCCTTAAGTTACACTCCCATTGTAAACCATAAAAAAACACAAAAAACAACACACAATCTGCAGCAATAATAAACTATGGGAATTATTGTCTGTGTTCAAATAAATCACATCTAGGGGGTTTTGAAAGACTCTGGAGCCCCCCCTCCTGTCAGAGCACATTTGGTTGGCTTTTATAAAAGGAGAGAAGATCTTCTCACACTTGTCAGACGGATTTTCTGTGGAGGCCAAGAACGTCCTCTAACGCTGCTAAAGGAACATCACATGTATGGGAAACACGTCTGTTTGAGATAAAAAGATTTCTAATATAGGTCAGATGCTCACACAGAGCGATCGGGGTGCATGTGACACAGGGGAAAAACGTACATGAATGTCTCAGACGGGGCACGGTACAGTCTGTTGAAACTACAAAGCGCGCTTCTGTGCGTCTCGTCTCAAACTGTGGTTTGAATTTGCATGTTGAATTGACTTCTTTCAATCTCTTTATTCAGCCAAGGAAATCACATTTAGATTCATTTCAGTGCATTTGAAGAGAGCGGAGAGGGCTTTAGTCATCCACATTTGCCCTTAATAAACTTTCCGCATCGAAATATAGCTCATTACAGCATCGGCAAATTAACACACAAGCGGGGAAAGAGAGGGAGTAGACAAGCGAGAGATGTCTATTGTGTTTAAGTATGACAGTTTACAGCCCAGAAAAACTCATTACTCTTAACTGTTACATGAATGTAAGCTGTGGTCGCCCCTACTCTGCTAACCTCACCGAGGTATTTTGACAATCCTGTCATCTTGACTGCCGACATGTTATTGCTGAAGTAGGTCATTGTGGTTGAGAGAAAGAGAGAGAGAGAGATAGGGGGAGAGAGAGAGAGAGAGAGAGGGGGAGCATAACACACCCAATATGCTTTACTTTTAGTTGGCATCTCTCGTTTTGAGTGTGGATACAGCCGAGGTCCATGCGCCAACTGTTTTACATACAGTACATGCTTTGAATCTCAAATCCAGAAACATCATAAGCAAGGCCTCATTAAGTGGTGAAATCATGCTGTTTAAACTTCGTCCTT
>OMLB01013167.1:35106-51816 GCA_900302555.1 Myripristis jacobus
GGGGGGGGGCATTTAGCTTGGCAGTCTACCTGCTATTTGTTCACTCGCTATTCATGTGTGACGTGTTTCCAGTGTGAAGTCACTGTTTGATGTTGTGCAGTCAGACGTATTGCTCACGCCTGTTCCTTCATTAGCTCACTGGTATAATGTCATGCAAACAGACAGTCAGATTAAGCCATAAACAGGATACAGCTCATGTAGCGGGGGCTCATATCCTTCTCAAACCCTCATATCTGCTGCTGATTATCTCACATTTCATACCGAGGCTTTGTTAGCCCCGTGGAAGCCCTGTGGTTTGCGTCTGTACTCAATGATGTAGCCCATCATCCACATAGCTAGAGACTGTAGCAGGAACAACTGACTGATATTAACAGGAATGATTATGTTAGAGGATGGCGTGTTGAAGATTCGGTAACTGGAACATCATGACTCAGTGACTCCCCAAGAACAAGAAATGATGTCATTTATTTTTTCTTTCTTTCTTCCTTTCATATATTTTTTTTTGCTCTCTCTCTCAATATATATATATATATACATCTCACTGTTGCCTGCCTTGTTTCTCTCTCTCTCTCTCTCTCTCTCTCTCTCCCTCGGTTTCCTCCAGATCACAGTTCGCAGACAATGGAAGCATGTATATGATGAATTAGGTGGGAACCCCAGCAGCACAAGTGCCGCCACGTGTACACGCAGACACTATGAGAGGTGAGTTATTATGGCCACCGGTTATATATGACACAGTATCCTAATGCTTGCAACAAATGACACAGCTCACAGTCCCCGCAGTGAATAAAGTTTTTTTGCAGGTGCATTAAATGTGATTTCACAATGTGTTACTCAATACCGGGCCGGTCTGCTCAAGCCCTGCACAGGGACACTTATTGATCTTGAAGGCAATGCACATGCATGAAGATTAGTGACTTGCAAGCAAAAGTGGGATAGTTGGGAAATCAGACGGCGCTAAAGTGATGACGCTCAATTGTTATAATTGAGATAAGCAATGAATTCTTAACAGACCTAAATCAATTCATGATCAAGAGGCATTCATGTATTTTTCCATGATTAATTGATCAGTCTTTTCTGGCACAATGGAACCAATTACACCACCTCACATGTGCAAACCCCACCCATCTTCGTCTTCAAGCATCACTCAAAGTAATTCAGAGTTTTGAATTATGAATTGACCTACATGGGACATACGTCGATGCCTAACAGTGACCAAAAAAAATGTCGCCCTCTTTGTGCATTGCAGGCGCAGGCAGGGCTACAAAATGAACTGTTCAGAAAAATACCATCTTAATGTATTCATCTAATCAGTCAGTCAGACACTGCAGCATTTTGAGCCTCTGCATTATAATCACTCAGATGTTATTACTAAACCAAAGCAAGCATATGGATATGATCCTGAGGGAGCTGGGAGGGTATTATGCGGGGAGGCATGCATATATGCACGAAAGCGCTTGCACACACGCGCGCGCACACACACACACACACACAAACCCACATCCTCCCAAGGTTAAACAAATGCCAAATACGATCTTTCCTAGCAAGAGATAACCAGTCGCTCATAAAGCAAGTCATTCCTCCAGGCCGCCGACCCTCTCTAAAGCCCTCGGGCTGCTGTGTGTTCATGCATCAGCACAGCTCAGACACTGACTTACCTGTCAGAGAGAGAGCAATATGCCAGCAATACCATATGAGGGAGCTGGGCAGCTCTGTATATTGTATGGAGATTGTGTGCTGTAAGCAAAATTGCAGGTACAGACAGTGGTCGTCGGAGCAGCATTGCACGCTCCTGCATTTATCTCTTTTTTTTCCCCAAGCAAATTTATGACACTATATGTGTGAGAATGTTTTGTACAGTATCTTATAGGAGACAAGTTGACAATATGCCTCTCAAAGTGCTTTCAGTGTTTGAGCTGCATTTCTAGCTCCTCCTCGCTGCCAGGGAAGGAGGGATGTGGTTTAAGGAAGACTTGCTGCACAGTGGGGTTCAGATTAGCGCTTAGTCTTTATTTACACTAGCAATAAAAATGTGTTTTATCGGCTCGCTTCAATTATGGCCCTGGCCAAAATATAATTTTATAGCAAATGTCAGAATCGTTTTTTATTCTTGTTTTAGGTGCCTCAATCTAGAGGCGGCAGGCTCACATTTGAAGCCAGATTCTCCCATTTTTGCACGACAAATACGGTCTATCTACAGCTAGAAATCACTTCGAAGCCAGATGTGAAAGGCTGTATTGTTCACCACTTTAAATAGGGTCCTAGGAAGGCGGCGGCAGGGTAGGACGGAAGCGTGTAGGAAGCGCTGAGGTGTGACTGCTGCTGCGCTGGCCTTTCCCTCTCCAGGAGCAGCTGAGAGAAAATAATGCTGAATCAATACAAAGCAATAATATCCACACACTGCAGTGAATATCAGGCTGACAGAGAGGGAGAGGGTGTAAGAGAGAGAGGGAGAGGGTGGGGGGTGATGGGGCATGAGAGAGAGCGAGAGAGAGAGAGATCAGCTCGACTGAAGCTGAGCAAGTTTCCATTCAGGGGAATAATTTTAGCTGAGCCTTGGTGTTTGGGCTGCTCGGAGGGCAATTAGCTTCATTGTATTAACTCAGCAAACACGGCCATTCTCTCCGCATGATGAATGAGGCTGTTTGTGGGCTCGCTGAAGTGTGTGTTTGTTCCCCAGAGGCATCTTTGTTTCCCCCTTTAATCATTAGTCAATGTGCTACAAAAATATAATTCACACAGAAGAATGTACAGTGTACAAACTGGAGCAACACTTATGTTTTGCTCCACTCTCAGAAGGATCACTTCTGATTTGCCTCAGCAGGCTCAAGTAGAGTAGAGAGGGGGGGGAAAGGAAAATCTCAAGCTAGCAGTATGCACGGAAACGATATTTCACAACATAATTGCTTTAGATTAAGTGGACATTCTTGGCTGTGTTGGTTTTATTTGGGTTAAAGACCTTGGATATCCAAAAGCATTCAGCACTCATTGTAAATTATACACATTATCCCTTTACTGCCCTAATGGTAAAATCATATGAAATGGTTGCCTAGGAGATGTTATTGTGGAAGATAGAGCCAGGGGGATAATCACTATATTTATGCTGTCCAGGAGCGGGCAGTAACCACTCGGAGTAATGGAGTTGCATGGCTGGAACTGAACAGGAGATAACCTCTGCTAATTGTCATTTTCAAAGTTACTGGGTTTTGGTCACAAGGCCCCCGTTCATTAGCGCACAGGGAAAAATCAATGTGGAAATGTCCAAGCCAAGGTCCGCCGCTCCGGCAATGGGGAAGCTTTAATGATATTTATTTAAACCGTTTCCCGAGATTAGCTGTCAGGGCCCAACGCTCTGAATTAAAAATGAGGTCATGAAAAAGATGGCATCAATAACCTTGAAATAGACTGCCTTTTGCTTCTGTGCTGTGCCATTTTCTCTCTGGTCTCTCTCTCTCTCTCTCTGTCTCTCTCTCTCTCTCTCTCTCCCCCTTTACTTGCTCCCTGCCTTGCATTTCATGCTGTGTCTTTCATTATACAGGTCAGTGCCTTTTAACAGCTCCTACATATTTAATCTTCCTGGTTTCCTACGTGATCTCTTGTTACAGAAACATCACATTTTGCTATCTCCGTTCATTCCTGCCCATTACAGATTTTTTTTTAATACCTCACCATGCCTTGGCACTCTAATGTAATCGCGCAACTGGGTTGGTGGTGGTGGTGGTGGTTGTGATGGTGAGGGTGATATCCATGGTAACAGAGACGCCATTTCAAATAATTTGCTATTTAAAAACTCTGAGGTTTTTGGGCAAGGGCAGAGAAAGAACAGATGAGAGCTTTTGGATTAAATCATTTCATCTTTAAAGTATTAGATGTTTGCCAGATGTACCGCGCATTGCGTCTGAGGCCTATGAAATATTCTCTGGCTCAGATCGTGCAGATATGTGTTTCTTTTTAGACAGATGCGTGCCAGTTCCAATTTTAGTCGACTGGATGTTTTATTGATTCAGCCTTTATTCATTCCTCGTGGTATCAATGTGTTGCTCTGCATCCAGCGAAGCTGCTCTCCAGACAGAAAATATATTTTACTGTTCATACATATTAGGAAAACCTTGAGCCAGAGCTGTAGCAGCAGAAGAGAGCCAAGACTAGAACACAGCAAGAGAAAAGGAGAGGAGATTGTTGTTGTTGTTTTTTTTTGGTTTGGTTTGCTGTTTTTTTTTATTACTCTGCTGGATGTTCACTAGTCAGCATCTCACTACATTGTCCTTGCTGTACTGCAGATACATAAAATATAGGGCGCTACACTTTAGTATGTCTTGTCTAATGCTAGACCTCAAACACAGGTTTCAATTATTGTGGTTTCTCGTTCTAAAGCAGAGGATATCAGTGGATTACTGTGAATATCACCTTCATGTCCTCTGCTTTTTTATTCCAGAGAGAGAAGGAGAGAGAGAGAGAAGGAGAGAGAGAGAGAGAGAGGGTGGCAATGATAGCTTTTAATGAGCAAGAATGATTCAGTGTAAGCACTTTAAGCAGTAGAAGTAAGGAGGAACAAAGAGAGAATCTTCTGTAGCCTTATGAGAACATTATTACATATTGGCAGTCAGCATTCCTTAACACTATAAACAAAGTCTCAACATGTTGCCTGCATCAAAAACTTGGCCAAACTCTTTGTATATGCACGACTCCTCTGTTGAATCTGTATTTCAGCTGAAGTGGGAACGCAGCCAGAGAGCTGCATGTTCTTAACACTAAAATAGCAGGCAGCTATTTTAACCACTCAAAGCCAGAATGGTTTCCCCAAGACAAAATGCTTCATTGAGCAATCCATGGTTAAAAACCCCCCAATTTTTTTTTGCAGAGATCTAACTAATCACAATATTGGGTGATTTCTTTATGTGTGGAATTTAATTCAATGGGGTGCGATGTTGCTTCACCCAGTGGCAATGAGGAATCACAAATTACAGCACTGACGTGTGACAGGCAATCGACTGAATGAGTGTCTATTCAAGTCTACTGAGATTAATAACTAGTTCAGTGTAGCAAATTAAATTAATGACGTTTTCTGAGAGATCTGAGTCCGCTGTAGGGAGCATGTATGCACTATTTTGGGTGTGAGTGCTTTGGGGAAACAGAATCAAGGTCCTGAATGTTTCTTCGTGCTGAATAGTGCACATTTATTTTAAACGCTTAGCGTTGCTTCTCTTGGCTCACACCTGCTACAGTGAACGTTTACTGCGAGCTGCAGCAGCGGCAGCTAATGAGAGCGAGCCCTGGGGGAACGGTAGAGGTCATTTTAAATCTGGTATTTCCAGACTTGACAAAGGACTTAAGTTTTTCATACATTCCTGCGCTGCCCTCCTGTTTTAACTGCATGAATGAGGGTCACCTCAAGTGGTTTGGCTTCTAGACAAAAGAGGGGCTTTGAGGCATGAATCCAAAGCTGAGAAACCAGCTACAATGTCTGATTATCCCTCTATTGGCATCTTGTCTCTCCCTCTCTGTCTTTTCTCTTTCTCAGCAGCAGTTATTGTTTTGTTAGTGCCATGATGACGCTTAATCGTGGCATTTGGGCTTGATAAAGATTTGATTTTTATCGTTTTTATTTTGCTCTGTTTCCCTCACAGGCTTATAATAAAAGTCATTTTCTCTCCTCCAGATTGTTCTACAGCCTCAGGGGCATGTCCACCAGCTCTTTAAATTGTTTCTTCTCCTTTTTTTACGCATGAAGCAGCTCTTGTGATCTTAACACAACACCAGCTAAAATTAATTTCAGCACGGATGGGAGGGAATTTGTTGAAATGGAACAGCCCGCAGGCTTTTTCCACTGATTTGGTGACTTAGGCATTTCTTGGATTCCAACACACCGCTCGTTCCTGTAACACAAAACTCAGATGAGACCAGCGCATTGCTGGTAAAGTCACCTTGTTTTTGCCAAGTTGTCTTTTTTAGGAGGGAGGTGCTTGTGTGCAATCCATTATTTCAAAGGCACAGACATGCTTAGTTGACAGTATGCGGTTTGATGAATTACATTGTTGCTGATGGTATTGATTTTAAGGAGGATCAGACAGATATGCATTGTATATGAAAAAAATATCTTTTGAGGTTAATGAGATTTGCCCCATGGTGAGATCTCCCTATCTCTTTTGCCTATTCAACATTTTATCTCTGCCGTGCATATTTTACTTGCTTCACTGTGTTATCAACATGGAAAATGGCTGCTTAAACAAAAGCCAAGTGATAAATTGTCATGAGGGGAAGTTAAGTATTTATTGACCTCATAAAAATGTAACCTCTCCTGCCTTAATGAAATTCTTTCCTTGAACCTCTCTTGTTGCAGCCCACGTCCTCTAGTGGCACAGAATAATAACTACAATTGGCTTTGACTCCACTAATGCAGTAGCAGCCAAGCTCAAGCCTTCCCTCTCCTTGGAGGAAATTGCTACTTATATAAGTGGTATTGTATTATGACTGCTGTATTACGTGATCGTTTGTAAGTTATAGATACACCACTTGAAATTATGTATATTTTTCACATTGAGGGGGTTGTTATAATTTTACAGTGTGATTTTTCTTTTCATCTTTGAGTCAGAGAGGAAAAGAAAAATGAGAGCACCCTGAAGCCTTTTGCATATTAAGCCATTCATGGAAATCGACATAAAACTTTGAGAGATGGAGCAGAAAGTCCAGCTCATACATTTCCTTAATAGGTGCGATAGAGGGATTTAGAGGGTGATACAGTGATAATAGAGCGATTTCCATGTATTGTTTCCACACCAACATAGCATCTTAGCCTTTTCATTTGGAACTATTTGAGGCTCCAGCGATTTCCCCGGCACAGCTCGTACATTATCTGCGAGACCCCACCCCCACCTCATATTGACATTCCATAAAGCTGACCCAGGGCAAGGCAGCCATCTCTTTTCTCACAGATCACAGTGATAGCCAACAGTGTGCCATGGTACATGACACTTTGCTGGCCCTTTGATCACTAATAGTACAGCTGGACATGTTGAATGCACATTTCCTAGCCCGGAGAAATAAGGGGAAAAAAAATAAATAAAAAACAGCTTTGTGATGCAGGCGAAGCGCTGAACTGGCATAGAAAAAAGCAGCAGGAAGTTCAAAGTGAATCTCTGTGTACTCTAAAAGTCAATACCAGTTTGTTTTTATATGATTATATAACCTACATATATAGAGAGAGACAGTATAACATGTTGAGAAAAGTTGTTTCTCTCTCAAACTCTATCTGTCTATCTATCTATCTATCTGTCTGTCTGTACATCTATCAATTTATCTTATATTTCCTGTAATAATTCATGGGAGATTCCCAGAATAAAAAAGTCTGAAAACAGCCTTATGTTACAGATACCACAGCTGCTATATTAAAGTTTAACAGTTTGTGTGTTTTTTTTAATCTCTATTGCTCACTTCATTCCTTCTTGCCAAATCATTTTTGCTCTTCATTAACATGTCATTATACCCTTTATTTCTCTCTCTCTCTCGCTCTCTCTCGCTCTCTCTCTCCTTCTGTTTCTTTTTCTCTCAGTCTCTCTCTCCTCCCTCTCTTTCACAAGCCCTCTGCTCTCCCTCTTTCCAATAAGTCACATTTAATAGTACATTTCCTTTCTTGGCCTGGGGCCTGGTGCCAGACCAGCTGTATGAAATGTAGTTTCACCGCTTTCCCTGCCAGCACTTTTGTTCAGAGGAAAAATAACAAAAAATCCCACAGAGCCTCTTGAACTCTCTAAGGCTTTTTTCTTCCTTTTGAAGAGGAGGCGAAACAGCTCTTGATTCATTGTTTGTTTTACCGCCATGTCCCTTAAAAGGAATAGTGCAACCGTCTCTTGTCGTTACACGAGAAGACCTTATTTTTTTCTCATGACTGAGAAAGTCATGTTTCTGTCTGGCTTTTATGGATTGTTATTGTGAAAAAACCTGACAGAGGAGCTGGAGCGATTTTCAGAGGAGCTCATTGAACTTTGGAATGTTATAGTTTTTCAGCTGTCTTGGTTTCTTCTTCCACGGCGTTTCTTGTTTCTGGTCTAGTGCCAATTTCCATTTTCTTTTCTGAGCAATAAAAGTCTAAAATTTTTCCTCACTAGTTTTTTCATGTCATTATTTTGCACATGGGGATTATTATTATGTTATTCATATCTTAATGTTCCCATTAGCTATGACATCAGATATGGAAAATTGACTGAGAAACATTCAGAGGGAAAAAGACCAGAAGTCAAAAATAGTTTAATCGTTTTGTACAAAATGGTCCTTGTCACTTAGCATGGAATTGATTAAGTCAGGGCACAGCTATCATGTAATGAATCAACTGAGCCGTACTGTGTGTTTATAACTGGAATGTAGAGTTACCAGCTGAAATATTTCATTACGCTAACGGTTATAAAAGCTTCAGTGATTAATCACATTAGAGTATCAGATTAGAGTTTACATGCTATGAGGATCTGAGAAGTTCGTTTTACTAATGTGATTTGAAGTCTTCCAAGCCTTCGCTTTGGCTCGTCTTTATCCAACCAGCTGGCTCTGGCTGGTGCACATACCTGCTGTTTTACAGTAAACTCTTCACACAGCCAAACATACATTCTCTCAACACTCAACAAATACCAAATGTGATCTTCCCTAACAGGAGATAACCCATTGTGTTCACTCTCTCTCTCTCTCTCTCTCTCTCTCATACACACACACACATACACAGCTGAATGTGGATTTCTCCCACCTTAGTTTAATTAGAAAAGGATTGTTAATGCATGCCAGGTATTACAACAATGTTTTCAGGCAGCATATTTGATACAGTGCGTGCCTCTGGCATAGCTGCAGCTCATTCTAATTCTGGTTTAACCAAACAAAGTGCTCATGGATTGCTTGTACTTTATATCATTCACTCTTGTGGTATTGACTCTCAAGTAAAAAAAAAAAAAAAAAAAAAGCTTCATCTACACTACCTAAAGGGGTTCAAATATCAAGTGTTTGAATCTAAAATTGTTTCCCTGTTTCCATAGAAAGACTTTTGTTTGTGTGTGACAAGCGAAATGATTATGTCAACATTACTCGCCATAAACTAGTAATTTTCTATTCAAGCACAACATGACATAACATGACATGGTTGTAAAGCAAACTCATCTTCATTCACCTGCCTGCATTCCTCCTCAGGCTCCTCCTCCCTTATGAGAGGCACATCAAGGGAGAGAAGGACAAGCCGCTCCCCCTGGTCAAACCCAGGAAGCAGGATGGCAGCCAGGAGAGGGCTTCAGGAGGCAAAGCCAAAGGAGTCGGGGCCAAGAAATTGAAAGGCCCCAACAACCCCAAGCAGGGGAGTAAAAAGGAAAAAGGGGAGACGGGGAAAAGCCAAGAGCAATCACAGGTCAGTCGCAAACCTGTCCCAACTGGCTTTCCTGCTGTCTCATCATTCCTCCTCTCTCTATTTCAATCTCATTTTAATCTCCCCGTGCTTTCTCGTCATTGCTTCACGCTCTGTCTTGAATTCCTGTTGTCTTATGAATCAAATATTATGAACATGCAACGGGGTGTCTTATTTCTTATTCTTTGATAAACAACTGAAACAGTTATCCTTTTTCCATATGCAGGACTCCAGCGTGAAAGAGGAGAATCGTGAGCTTTCCACAGCCATAAAACAGGAAGCCTCTTTGAGAGACAAACCAATTATAATAGAGGAAGAAGAGTTACATCTTACCCTGAAGAAAGAGGAGTCTTTGGCGGTGGAACAGCCATCTCCACTCTGCCTTAAAGAGCCAGACTGCAGGGCCCCTCATGCAAGTCTACCCATCCACAGAGGGCCCAGTCCCCAGCCTGAATGGAGGCAGATCAGCGAGGCCCTGCAAGAGAAACTTACCTCTGAACAGCAAATAGAGGGGCATTTCATTCCTAAAAACTCCTACCTGCCTCAGCGCTGGGACCAGAACAAACCTGCTGGACACGTTGCCCTGCCTGAGCCCACATCCAGGGTCAAAGACTCCTTAGAAAGCCATGGGGGGAGAGTAGGGAAGGTGTTACCAATGTGCAAGCAGGCAGAGAGACAGCCTCTGGACTCTGGCACAGATTCCTTCCCAGAGAAAGAAGACTATAGTGTCATTAAGAAGGAGTCATCCCAGGTCCCTACCCAGATCGCCGCCTACTGCAAAGCCGGCCAGGTGGTCATGTCTCCTTTGGCAAAGAAGAAACTTCTGTCTCAAGTGTGTGAGACCAATCCTTTCTCCTTTACCTCACCGTCTCTTCAACCTCCTCCTCCACCTGACCCGGTTCCTCCTGCTCTCCCAGCCATATCAGCAGCCGAAAGAGAGAGGGAGAGGAGAAAGGGCGAGGAGGAGGTGGCAGGACAGAAACAGGGAGGTGTTACAGACAGCAGTCCGGAGATAGCGCCTGTTTTCAGGCCAACTGTTATCCAGCATGCCCAGAGCAGCAAGCCTCTCCAACAAGCCACCAGTGGTACATCAGAGAGGAGTCCTCTCGGGGAGCTTTCAGAGACTTATGGCTGCCGGACGAGCCACCACCTCCAGCCCCAAGTCACCCCACCATGGCAGCCCTACCTTCCCCGAACCCATGCTCAGGATGGGGTGGAGAACGCTGGAGAGAAGCTCCTCCAGGGTCCTACTGCCCAGCCCCAGAGCTACCCAGGTGACTGCTACTCTTCCCCTCACCTGCACAGTCTCTACAGGCAAACTGAAAACTGCCTGAGCCAGGAAAGACTTGCCGGCTTCCCCAGCGGAGAGAGGAGAGGGCATTACATCAGGGACAGTGAAGGTGGTCAGGGCTTTGTCTGTGGTAGCCTGGAGCGAGAGGGCTTGGCCTACAGATCTCACTACAGTGACAGGACTCAAACAGATAGTAGAGAGGTGGAAGACGAGCCCAGAGACTTCACTATTTCTAAACCTCTCTCTCAGAGGGTGTCCTCCTTCTCCAAGCCCTCCTTCTGCAGTCTCCAATACCCCATCATGCATCAGGGTTTGGATTCTCACCCCAAGGCATGCCGAGTCCCTCCTATGACCATCTCGCCCCCCAAACAGAGCCCGCCGGAACCCTCTCAGCCGTTCCCCAGCCCCAAAACGTCCCCTGATGCATCCCTCAACAGCCCCATTCGACCCAGTAAGCGGAGCCTAGCAGAACCCGAGAATGAGGGCGTCCCAGACAGGAAAGTCCGAGTGGTGACGCCGATGCACCCTGCTGGCGCCATCCGACGCAGCGACCCAGAAGAGCTCAAACCGGCCGAGCCAGCCCACGCCGTTCACCTCAACAACCATCTCCCCGAGGGTCACCCAACAACCACATATCCCCCACCCCACGCCGCACCCCTCTACGCAGGCATGTACCCTCCTGGCAGCCTGGTTTCGCCAAGGCCCCAGGACGGGCTGCAGCAGCACCCAGGTCTGCAGTACCTGAAGAGCCAGACAGCAGTGTCTCCCCTCGTGCCCCCGTTAGCCTTCCACTCCATGATGCTCCACAGGCAGCTGATGGCCTCAGGCCCCAGCCCGCACCACTTCTACAGGCACCCGGGCGGGGCGGCACTGTACGGGGACCTGCTTCACCACTTGTACCCCCTCTCCACCCTCCCCCCGCCACAGCTGTCGTCGGTACACCCCAGCACCAGACTGTAAGAGAGAGAGGGAGGAGATACATGCTTTGTTTTTTCCTCTTTCCTCTACCTGAGACAGTTCCTCAGCCTCTCTTTGGTTGTCTCTCTCTTGCTGTGGGATCGTGGCTCAGTCAAAAAGAAAACACTGATCACAAAAACTTTGGCAGATTGCAAACTGATGAACTCTTCAGTCAGGCAGACTAAAAAATTCCATTTCTTTAGTTTTTTTTTTGTTTATCCATTTTGGTTATATACTTTGCACTGTTCTGTTTTTATCACCACTTACTGTTTCTTTTTTGTTTTGTCGTATCCTTATTTTGCACAATGCTGATGTGTATGTGCTCACAAATCAGTTTGCCGCTCTCAGTCACCACAAGTCAGGTTGTTGCTCTGAACATGTGAAAAGTGGAGGGCAACAGAGAAAAGCCATTGTTTACTGCGTCTGAGGGCTAAACTTCATCGCTGAAAAACACTACAAGTAACATGACGATGTAAACGAAACCCTTTAAACTAGGGATGCATTCACCAATGCAAAAGTCCAACAGCTGTTTAGCGCATTACTCAGCCAGTGGTGGTTGTATCTGTTTACATGTCTCCACGCTGAAAGCTGTTGCCTGTTTTTGCTACAGTAAATCCACCTGGATTCCTTGGAGTGGACGTGAACACACACTGCGGTGCTGCATAACATAAATACTAGCTTAATCATAACATACTGAGGTGCTGTGTTGACGGATGTACTGTAGACTCACTTTCAACTTGATTCAGGTTTTATTCAGGATTCATTTCAGTTCAGTTACAGCACGTAACTACCGTGTACAATCTGTTGACAAATCATGAATGAATGTGGGTGTTTTTTATGTTACAGTTCATGAAACGCCGTGTTAATGTTGCTTTCTAAATTGAAAGTAAATTGACCCCAACCCCCCTTGTGATTAGTGGCCTGTAGCAGCTTGTTTTTGTCTTTCTGACCAGCATAATGAAGCAGCCGTATGCTGTGGAATGCTCACCACAAGAAATCACTTCTTTTTGTTCTTGACATGAAGAGCTCGCTCCTTTTTTTTGTGAACGGACTCCTTTATTCTACAATCTGAAAAGACTCACTGTATGATTTGAAAGGAATGTTGTCAGTTAGGGTTTTTTATTGCTTTGCAAATATCTGTGCCTTTCACAGTCTTGTATTAGAGTTAGCACTACAGTTGTTAAGGTTTATCTTTTGTAGCAGGGTAGGAATATCATAACTATTGTCACTCTTGTCTGTAATGCAGCACACAGACTCAGAATCACATTCTCATACAAAACCGTACAGCACACTGGGCCATTGGACACTAGACTTGATAGGGAGTGAACAGTATTTTAATTTTTTACCTTTTGAAACCGTTTTTCTTTGACCGGAAGGTCAGTGTGCTTAAATAGAAGTATTCACCTATTTCAGCTGTGGCAGGCAGGCGATCATAGAGCAGGCCTACTTGAAAAGATTTACACATACTTGACGTTGACCCAGGTCTGGTGTCTATCATCCCTCAGGAGGGTGTGTTGTATGTGTTTTCTAGCAGTGATCAAAAGGTAGCAGGCTCCATAAAGTATGCTTACCATACTCTGTAGCCTGAGGTGGGAAGACAACAGCTGCTCTGGCTTTTACAACCACTATAACCACTGTTAATGGCAATCCAGGAGAGTCAAAATACACAGTGAATATGTATGGTGTTTCAAAAAAAAATTTAAGTAAAAAAAACTGTAAACATTTATGTGTAAAGTTTTACAAGATACTTTTAAGATAAAGACATTCATTTCTGATTAAGTACTGTACATTACTGTGTGTAGGTAAAAGTGGCTGCAGTGAAGCTGCCAAGCCCTCCTGTACAGAACGTTCATTTGGGATCAATTTCATGGCCAACCTCTCTCTCGTCTTATTTTCTGTGTAAATAGCACTGTAGATAGTACTGTGTGGTTGTTATCATATAAACTGTGTCATAATCTGTAAATAGTATAAAAAAAATAGTATAAAAGTCGGTTACACAATCTAGCTGTGTCCTTGTTTGCTCTGTTTCAAGGTCACCGTGATCATCTTAGATTTAAACAAACACTACAATTTAAAAATTAGGATTCTCTTTCTTTTTATTTGTTGTCGTTTCACTTTTTTTCCATGTTGTTTCCATAATGTGCATCCTGAAAGTGTTTTTGATACAATAGCCATCTGTTTACCAATCACCCAGCTGGCGAGCAAGAAAAAAAATAAAATAAAGAAGACATTTTGTATGATACGACTTCCTGTATATTTAATTAAAATATTTTACTATCTACACACGTTTCATTTGTCACGTTATTCTTTGCTGAGGTGCAGGATGGATTGCTAATATTCAGTGAAACATTAAATATCACTATGTCATCTCTTTGAATGTTAATTTGATCACTTTTGATGCTGTCCAGGAGGAAAAATCAATTATTCAGCTATAACATTAAGCTAAAAACTCAATCCCCAGTCAAAGTAATGTTCTTTTAGCAAGGAAATGCAGTGTGAATGGGGTTTTATTATTGTAACACCATTATCTGGCTATGAGATTCCACCCTGCCATAATCTTCACAACAGGCTACTTCTGGGCTGAAAGCCAGAGAAGCCTCTCAGTATTTGCTGCAGTAGAATATCTGCCAGTGCATGTATCTCTATGGGGTGTGCGTGTGTGTCTGGCTGCAATAAAAGCTATGCTTTGACTTTTATTGCCACCCCCTGGTAAACCTTTACCATGAAAAATATTCAGTTATACCTCTAAGCTCAGCAAAAATAAAACAGGCTCACCAAGGCAGAATGTGGAACATTTTATTGCAGATCAGCGATAAAATAAAATAAAAAATAAAAAATACAGTTAGCTTCCTAGATAAAAGTCAACTGGGAGAAGAAAATTGCACGTTGGACAAAAAAAAAAAAACGACTGTATTTTTGTATATGGCACTGTACAGAAATAACAGTATTAATGTACAACTTATTAGTATGTACAATTAATTGATATGCTGTATGAATAACAATTCACATATGTCAGTATTAAACAAAAAAGGAACTACACCTTAATTTTAATTAAAAATACAAAATCTACAATTGAAAATATTTCTACAAAATCTGTTATGCGTACTCTAAAATGAAAAACATACCACATATATTTAACAAATGAGATGTAGTAAATGCATTTCAAATTGGCTCAAAATACAGAGAACTGTGCATTAGCTCTGCTCTGATCAAAGTGAAAGTGTTCAGTCCGTGTTTATTTGTCAGGCAGCTCTACATTTTTTTTTTTTAACTCACTGGCAGGTTTCACTGGAACACATTTTTTCTTGTGCTACATTCGGAGATGAGCTTCACAACATTTCCACAGAGACAGCCTATCCAATAGTGGTTACACTACAACAGTTTTAGCTGGGGCTGCACAATTAATTGTGTGTAATCTCATAGAAAAAATTTTATCTTTCACCACAATTTATAAAGCAGCCATACAGAAACAATTTAATCTCCTTTAGAATGAGCATTGAAACTGAAAATAGTTGAGATGTTGATGTACGATGCGGAAAGTGCAATTTAGTAAATGCCATCCCAAGATCGAGCAAAATATTTACGACAATCATTTTAGCCATAATCATGCAGCACAAGCTTACAACATTCCATTAAGCATATTCTGCCATTACTCCGAATGTTTTTATAGCTGCATGTCTCTATACTAAAGTGACTGATTTGCCCATGCAAACATAACATAGTAATAAACAATGAGCACATGAAACATTTGGAACATGTTGCCAATATTAAGCTCCATCTTGTTTTGTACAATACATTTCTCGATTCCTTTAAGGCTTATACAAAATGCTTGTTTAATCAGTCTTCCACCCATCTACATCAACCCCCATCGCCCCAAATAACTGGACAGGATTTACAGGGTGAATTAAAAGGGGAAAAAAAAAACTAAACAAAATGGGATTTTAGCTTTCATCATGGTTTACCTGGTCAGGCAATTTCACAGAGAAAGCAACTGGAGCTAATATTTTGTACTCTCAGAGTAATTATGAAGACCTCTCCTCAGCAAGTGACAGTAAGTGGTTGGACTATCTAGTGGCTGGCAGTATGATGATATGTCCAAAGCACACAAGGACATTCATTATCTGAGCTACTCAAAAGACTCCAGATTCATTTATACAATCATGTTAACAGCGTTTATGGACTGCAATGTTAATTATGCTGGAAATAGTGTATAGCTCCTGAAAACCCAAGGTCACTCCATTAGTAAGACCTCTGGGAAATGGACAAGTTACATTAGTGCCCAGTATTGGTTCTAAAATCCTGTTCCCTTAAAAATCAACTAAAGTGGTCATGAAGTTGTCACAGTAAGTGGAGTAAGTCAATAGTTTCAAAAGGAGTGACTGTGCCTGTGGATCAATTCCAATTTGAGTGCTTTTGCAAAGGCTTTTTCTTTGGTCCATGTTTCAGTGGCAGAGCGGAGAAATAAGCCTTTCCATTCTGGTGGGATTGTTGACGGTGGTGAGCAAAGTGAACATACAGCTCTCAAATCATCTATGGATTAGCTGCTCGCGAAGAAGTTCTAGAAGTGGGGACAACCAGCCAGTTGAGAACCTTGAAGTAAGTTCTTAAAGTTGGCCTGATTTTTTTGTGTTAGTGGTCACTGGTTAGAAGGTTAAACCTAGAGAACTCTCTGGCACCCAAAGGTCTAGATTACCAGGCTTTGGGGTTGATCTTCTCTCTGAAGGACTTCCTCAGTTTGCTCCTGGGAGCTGGGACTGGACCGAGACCAAGACTGGGCTTTAAGTACCCGTGTGCAGCCTTGGCTTCGGGGGTCTGGGTGTGGTGGTTCTGGTACTCCAGTTCCTGGAAATGGTGCTGCTGCTGACCTTGTGGTTGCACGTCGAGGTGCCCCAGAGGAGCATTTTTACGGCTGAGGGCCCCCGCTCCTGCGTTGTTCCTCTGAAGCTGCTGGATAATGGCAGAGAATTTGGCATCCAAAGATGGCCTGCCAGTTTTGGACCTTGTGGCTGGACGTGAAGTGCAAGCATCGCTGTTCTCCTTCTCCTTGTGGGACAGAGGAGGATGATGGATGGAGGCAGGGAGGGGAGGC
>OMLB01013167.1:60444-81098 GCA_900302555.1 Myripristis jacobus
ATGTGCTATATAGGACTATAAAATATGATTAAATAAATAAATACAAATAATAAGAATAAGAATAGGAAATAATGAATGAAAAAATATTTACAAACTCAAATTGCAATTATTTTGACTGATATGCAAACGTGATACGATTCACAATTTCAGTGGGAATGTTAATATTTATATAATAATCTTCATTTTTACTGAGAAAAAAATTAAAATGATGATCATGAGATTTTTGCTCCATCAAAACAAACATGCTTTACATTCACATTATTTGTAGAACCACAATACTTAAGCTACACCATAATACTTGTCATTTATACTGGCATTTTGTCACACATATCCATAAAAACGCAGCTCCTGCAATTTGGATATTGCACTTGAGATTTTGATAATATTTACTATTGAACTGTTTAGGCTAAATAATATACATAAAACTAGTACTTACAATATGGTGATTCCCTCAAAGCAAATGTCAGTGACTGATCTGTCCACCACCACCATCTCAGTGTCAAACACCTCGGAGCCGATCTGCATCAGACAGAAGACCGCCACCCGGCGAGAGCCTGACCCACACAGGGGGTGCACTCGTTAGTGCAAAGAAGGCAATATAACCAACATCAAGATTATAATATTAAGTGAGGTGAAACACAGTTAGAAACAAAAAGTAGACTCACTCCCTCTGTTGTTGAAGTGGTCTGAGTCCTTCCACATCAAAGGAATTCGCAGCCCTACATCGCCAGGAGAGAGGAGGAGAAAGGCTTTTATCTTTGTGCTATATATAAATCTGTCAGATTTGGTGTCAATAGTTTATGGAAGAAACACTTCAGTGGTGAATGATGTTTTTTGGACAAAGTAGGAACAAGCTTACCAGATATTGCAACCTTCCCATTACAGGGCACACGGTCCTCTGTACCTGAAAGTCTAATATAGCAATAATGTCTCAGTCAGTAAATCCACTTCATTACCAAAAAAAAACAAACAAACAAACAAAAAAACCCACACATTTCTGAAAGTCATGTTCCTGTCCTCAATGTTCCCCGTTAACCGCAGCCTTCTTTTCAAAATACTTTTTTTTTTTTTTGCAAAATTAATTTCCTAACAGGATTTTATTATTATTTTATTATTAGTAAAAACAAAAAATGCTGATAGCGGTAAGCCATATCAGCAAGGCTGTATCACTATTGCAAAATAACGGTCACAACAATGAAATATCAAAATGAAAGTGAAACAATATATGGCCTTCATAAAGTGTGGTCATATATGTACTGGGGTTGAACAAGGTTTATTGTCCTCGATATGTGTTCAGACATTTTGTGCTATTTCAAAACTTGTCAAGATCTGGCAATGGCCAAACTAATTTTCCATAATTTTCCAGGCCTGGAGAGCATTATATGGATCCTATCTCTCACCTCCTTGCTGCTCCGATGATGTCCTGCTCCTCCTTCTTCTTCTGCAGCTGGGTGAGGTAAGCCTTGATTCTGGTGTTGCAGGTCAGCAGGTTCTTGGAGGCGTTGAGCACCTGTTCTCTCTTGGTGCAGGCCAGCAGCAGCTTGTACGCCCCCTCGCGCATCCGCATCTCAAAGTCCAGCTTCTCCTGGATGTTGGTGTCCTTTTGGGCGAGACAGACACAGGAGAGAATTCAAAATGACCAAATTTAACACTCTTGAAAAGCTGGACAAAAAAGGTTGGTATGCTAAACAGAGACAGACAGATGGCTGGCTATGGTGCTTTGAAATGCGTTTTCAACATGAAACAAAATGGCGCAAGTGGACTGACACAAATATGGGAGGTGTCAACATGTTGGTGTTCAAGTTCAAGTTGCTCTTGAATGTTTGTCTTGGCTGCAGCTGTTCATTTACATGTTGCATTCTAACATCAAGTCATAATTATATAACTTTTGAGATATTATTATAGGCCTAATTATAGTAAGCAAGAGAGACCATCGTGAGATTAATAGCACCTCAACAAGTCAGATTAAGCGGGAAGAATCTGCTGTCTTGCTTATGAAACAATCACTTACAACATGTCCATCCACCTCAGTAACTTTAAAGACAAAACATATATGTGCAGATGATGCAGAAAATGAGGAGGGTGGACTTGGCAGTGATACGCTGATGTTTATAAACATATAGCACCTTTAAAGTTAGACTTGGAGCACTGAAACCAACTTCAGTCATCCAGAGCAACTTTTTGTGGAGGTGATGTGTGTGATGATTCTTGCAGGAGGAGAGTGAAGTGAAAGACTGGACACAAAGCACGATGGTAGCTCAAGTGTGCGTGCATGATCCTAAATAGCTCACATGCAGTTTGGATGGCAGCGATGCAGTGTGAAATGTATGGACAAAACTGCAGAAACTAAATCTAAAAGATTTGTGGCCTAAAGGGAGCATGATGATGTCTGATCTGTGGAAGAAGGACAGGTCATATTTTTGTTATTTTACTTGAGTTTAATTTGTGCTTTCCTGCATACATTTGCACTCTAAAGCACTGTGGGCAATGTAGTCTTTGAAGTGCTATACAAAAAAAGTTGTACTATTATTATTATGATTAACAGTAGTAGTAATAGTGGTAGTTATAGTGATTCCTGTGGACAAATTATTTAACCAGACTGAATCAAACACTAAATGCAAAATGTCAAACTGGATTAAGAATGTCTCAGTGAGTTATAAATTCAAATGCAGGTAAGAGACATGAGCATGCATTTGTTTTGGGTATACAAACATCATCATTCTCCACACTGAACTACACACAGTCTGTCTACCTGGAGTTTCTTAGAAATCTGTCGTATGTACAACAAATTCATATCCTCTACTATCTGAAGCGTGTCATTCAGCAGACTTGGGCATCTTTTCATGCTTTTGGCCTGTAAGGACATTAGTTTGAGCGATGTTAGAGCAAAGAACAAACAGTATTTGGACATGCAGAGGAGCATTCAACAGTGCAGGGAAAACACAAGCTCTGGTTTCGGGAAATGAATAGGGGAGCAACACCCACGGTATCAGATTACTGGGTTACAAGCATTATCTCAGAGAGAAATCAAATTGTGGACTAATTATCAGAGCGTAGCTTACATTATGGTTTTAACTGTTAGAGATTTCAACCGCAGCTAAAGATGCATTTGTTATTTCAAGAATTATCGCAGAAACGAAAGATGAATGGCACAATATTATGATTGCACTTTGTACCGAGCAGCGCAACTGTCAGAGCGTCAGAGCTGACAGCAAAACAAAATAAAAATCAGTGTAAACGCCCTCGGCTCTACCTCGGTTTGCTGAAATAAGGTACTCTGTCGGATTTTCTTCCTTTTGATCTCCATGGCCAGGGCAGAGCCGGATGATACCGAAGACCTGTAGCTCCCGTTTCGCCGGAAAATTTGAACATCCCGCGGCTCGTCCATGTTGTCGGACAGTTGGCCAGCGGTGGAGCCTGGGAGCCGCACACTCCTGCTGCAGCGCCACTCTGCTCGATTTGACGCTCCTCTTGTGCCGGAGGCGGGGCTTCTGGCTCAGGCGCCAGAGTATCACTGACTGAAGCCAAAACTATGACCAAAACTAAGCATAAAGTGAAAATCAACAACCAATTAATTATCAGTCAGAAAGCTTTTTGTAAATGAATACAGAATATCAAACAGGGGGTGTGGGACTATACATGTGAAAGTCAGCTTTCACGGTTGTTGCTGCCTCTAAACAATTGAAGTAAATGGCACATATTAATCTTCTTTTACATCTAGTCTATACTTTTATTATACATAAATATATATTCATAAACAAGAACATTTTCCTCATCATGACAATTGCAGTATACACTTAAAACGTTGTGGAAAATATTTTGCACCCCCAACAAACAACCTTATGAAAATAAGATTTAATACCACTAAAGGTTAACCCCGTTTTGCAAAGAGAAAATTGAAAAAAAAATTGAGCTTGCACATGTAAGTTAATGATTTATGCATTTAGTTGTTTTTTTGTTGTTGTTGTTGTGGTTGTTGTTTTTTAAACTAAATCAGCTAATGCTCCGCCTTTCCGGTACTGAGGCAAAACTAAACCGAGCGCCTCTACACTGACAGGGAGCGTCATCCTGCCAGACAAAAACAGGACTGTACCATTTTGAAATTTGAAAATGTTGTAGACTTGGAAAAAAGGGAAAAAAAGAAAATAATATCGGATGTTTTTGAATCTTAGGGGAGGAACTATGATTTTAAACAATAGCTGCTATCAGATTGGGCAACAGGTGAAATAAATATGGGCAACACGCGAAATGCTATTTAACTTTTCTCTGATCCATATGGATGCAGAATATGTTACCAACGGGTGCACTGATGGACAAAATACTCCACAAACCGCGGGGAGGCCTTGCTTTGTGGAGGATGGGTTGGTTTTGCTCCTGTGATTTCAGGTTAATGTGGCATTACATTCAAAATAACAGTGTGTAAGCTCTCATTTGCATCCATTCAGAGTAACCTCATGACAATAAACACCTCAGCGTCCGGATTAAACTGAAACTACCCAGCCATGGTGATGCTATTAAATGTTAATTGCCCTTTTCACAACACTGAGGTGCTTTGAACGTTTCTGCGCTTGTTTGGTTTCTGGACATCTTCATGGGTCACCTTTCCACCGCACCTTCATTTGTAGTTAATAGGTTATAGGTTATAAAATAGGCTTGATTTCTTCTAAATGCTGCGCCGCTCCTCTGAGAATGAGGAGACCCGGAGACGTAACCAGCGAAGGAGCCCAGGAAACCCGCCCACCCGGTGCAGGACGACCGGGCTTCTGGTTGAGTTGGAAGTGTAGACGCAGGCGCTGAGGATGAAAAATGTCAAGCCAGCTAGAGGCAAAACCACACACAGGAAACAGGATGTTGCCTTCAAAATTAAGATGGAATAGTTTAGGTAACGTTGACAGAAAGTGCATGTTCTCTGAGGCAGCCAGTAGTGAGCACTGTATAGCTGTGAGCTGCTTTGCCATCTACAGGACTCTGTCATGCAGATCTGTCAGGCTAAACTATCCCAAAAAATCCATCTCTTCCAAGAATATTGGCTGCTACTCTCAGCATATAGGCTTGTCTTGTTTTCATTTTTTATCATAAACTGATCAGATTTAGATATCTCACTCTGCAGTGTTATCTCAGTCAGCTTTATCATCTGTCCCTTTTACTTTGATTGAAATCGCAACTCAATTGGACTCATCTGAACCTCGACTCTGCCTGCTTGTTGATTCATATCTCCATACTACTGAGATAATGTGACTGAGGCTCCAACCTTGAAATGACACGCATTCTTTCTACAAAAGCATATGTGGACATACATAAACAAATCAATGTGTAGAAAAAACAGTGTTTAGAAAGAGTTGTACCTCCAGTTAAAATTGGCTTTTTAAGGTAGCAGACATCCCTCCAAGTTATCTGCAATGTGCATTTTTGGCAGCCTCTTACATATGTCAAACACACATATTTCATTGGTGGCCCCAGGCTGACTTGACATCAGCACCTGGAGGCCCCACAGGCCCCACTAGTTTGTGCCAGTGGTATGACAATAACAGACATCCTTCTTAATATGCACTGTGACTGAATCTTTTTGTGTATTTTAGTCAGCCCTGTGTTTATGATGAATAGACATAAGGCACTATGAAAAAAAGTTTTCATTTATCTTTCATATTATTTTTTTTCACTTTGGCAGGGGAGAACTTGAGCCACTTTTTCCATTTTGCACAACTATTTCAGTATAAAGTTGCATTTCAAACAATATTCCTGATGTTGCTGGGAATTCATGGACATTAAATCTACCCTACGGTTTTGCAATCACATACTTCCACTGAGACACAAGAATCAAGAAATCACAAACATCACAAAATTATTATTTTTTGACCTGACTCTTTATACCACTATGTCCAGGTGTTCTACTGCACAATCACATATTCAGTGAAATGAATTAACTTTCTTCAATCTGTGATCATAAATTGTTTTTGGATATTGTTGCTAAGATATTATGGAGTGGCTCTAACTTACAAGCTCAATGTAGCCCTGAAATAATACCCTCACCCTTAAACCCACCGCTTGATATCGCTCAGCCATAGTCTGTGCGCTCAGCCAACCAGCGTGCAGCGTGTCGGTCAATAAAGAGCTTTTATTTTGAAGGCGGTGACAGGAGGTCTTGTGCTTTATTCCAGCAGGATGTGACACCTCTCTCAGGATGAGGGCTCTCTCCCCGCTATTTGCGAGCGACATCGTTATTACTGAGCAACGGAGGGCCGCCTCACCGCCACACAGAGCTGCAGCGGCAGGGCTGGGCTGCACACCGCTTCAACAACAACACGCAACAGCGGAGGAGGAAAGGGGTAAGAGACGAACCCATGCTCAATATATGTGCAGTGAACAGTGAAATTAACAGCGCTGGAGCTGGAGGCATAGTCTCCAGTTACACACCCACTCTAAGTTTACAGGCGAGGGGGGAAAAAACGGATAGGGTCGGTTTTCTGCTTTTCTATTGATTTCACTGACATTTACGTTGCTGATACAAGAAATGACTCCATGCGATAAGCTTGATAGAGAGGTGACTCGACAGTTTTTGACGCTCCACACACTAAACACATAAAGCATGGGTTAAAGCAGATGTATACCAGTGAATAGAGATGTAACAGCCTGGTGCTTATAGGGGATAAACACACCGGACTGCCACCCTGTTGGCTAAATGGCCATAGGCACAGACCGAGCTGCTCACTATTGTCAGCAGCAGCATGACTAACCAAACCATACTCCGCCTTTGTAAAGCGACACAGCCTCGCCACTTTGTTTCCTCCCTTCAAACACCGGCTACACTTGCTCACTTACTGAAGGTTACTATCATCTCTCTGTTACCGCTTTGTTTCTCTACATGAGTTGCATCCTTGTGTAGCCACATTGAAGCTACCCAGACAGGATGCGCACCGGGGAAGCCGGTCACATTGGCTGCTTTGTGTTTATCTCGTTTGAAACATGGCTAGCCCCGGGCTGCTGTCTGCTTTGCTTCAGTCTTGTCGTATTGTCTGAACGGCGTGCGAGTAGTTTTCGTGGTCATAACGTGGTTACCGGGTGTTTTCCTATGCTAGACCACCCCTCTTTCTTGTGTGGGGGCTTTGTTTTCGGTCGGGCAGATGTAGCTGGCCTACATTGCATCCGTTCTCTTTGTGTGGAGTTGGGTTTTTGCTGTCATCATCACATAAGATGTAAAACTTAGGGAAGTAGCCGAGGACGTGCTTTAAATGCACTGGGGTGTCTTAGTTTCATAGCAGTGTTTCCCACCGTGCACGAACAAAGATCTTATTTGAGATGCTCTTATTTGCATGCAAAATGGATAAAGCCTGTGTGGCATTATAGTCCAGATGCTAAATTGCGATTTGTGTATCTGACAAGTGTGAATTCTCAGAAGTATAGTGCTCATATTAGAAGATGCACCAGGACTGCCTATCCAAGTTGCACATCTGTGTTTAACACATTTCCCCTGTAGACATGTTAAAGTGCCAGAAGTATCAATAAACACTATATTTAGACACAGTGGTCTAGGTTTATAACACAGTGGGTTGTTATCATATGGTTTTGGACTGATGTGTTCTTGGAAAGCCGGCTCGCCATAGGCTACACATCAGGGAGTTTTAAGTTTGACTCCTCCTCCTCCTCCTTCAGCTGTGAGAATTCAAAGTTTTTTTGGGTTTGAGCCACAGATTGTGCAGATAACATCATCTAGCCCTCCTTCCCTTTCCTTTCCTCTCTCTTTCTCTCGCTCTCTCTCTCTCTCTCTCTCCCTCTCTCTCTCTTCCTTCACGCTGTATTTTTCTCACTCTCCCTCCTTTCCTGCCTCTCTGCAAACGTAGCCGCTGGCAGGCTGGCTGCTACAGGCGGTTGCATTTTTAAAAACTGTGTCAGTGTCACAGGACGGTTGCTTGTGGAGGAAAAGCAGCAGCAGTAGCGGCGGTGTCCTGTCTAACCTACAGCCCAGCCTTCCTCCATATGTGTCTCCAGTCCCGGCACGGTCACAGTGCAGGTGTGTAGCACCGGAAATCGCAATGTCATGGTATAGTTTACGAGCAATTTCCAAAGTCATCAGGCTGGCTGTGCTGATTAGTCAATACTGATTGTAGAGGGGAAAAAAACCTACACTGTAAGTGAAATCAGTCTAATTTCCTGTCTTTCTCTGTCATTAATATCTTTCAAGGGGGCTGTTCAGCATCATAAATCTGTCCCTAACCCTGTGGTTTATATATAGTCCAGTTTCCTTCAATAATAATAACCTGTTTTCTGCTCTACTGTGCCAGTTGGGGTTGAGGACTTTGTTGTCCAGCCTGCCTGTGGCCATTGTGTATTATAGGAAGCCTAGGAAGTGAGTTCATTTTGCTTCGCTGGTCAGGGAGTGTTGTTTGTGACTGAGAAGAGGCCGGTTTTGGATTTACTATCCTGTTCTATTCTGTTTCATTCCCTTTTATGTTACATGTTACATGCATCCCGTTCTGTTTTGTTTATTCTGTTCTATTCTGTTACATTCCCTGACCGTTCTGTTCTGTTATGTTATATGTATTGTGTTTCACGTATTCTATTCTATTCTATTCTATTCTATTCTATTCTATTCTAGATGTTTTCATAAGTGTTGTTTACCAGGGTACCAGGGTGTCTACTCTGTACAGCTAAAAATAGCAGTGTATCTCACTTGTGTAATCCGCCAGAGCAGAAACATGAAAAGAGTTATGATGTGTTAGATCGTTTTGCCTGGTAAAGCTCCTGTTTGAAGCAAAGACAAGAACGGAGAAGGAGAGAAAAGGGAGGTGGACAGGAAAAGGCTGCTGCAGTATGAGGGAAAGTGAGACGGGGAGGGCAGAAAACCAGAAAAATAACTTGAATCAGTTCATCTATATCGTCACCCTTGCTGCCTCTCCCTTGTTATGGAACATCATGGGTGTGTCTGTCCACTGTAGTGTTTTTTTTTCTGCCTGTAACTTCTCAAAATAACAAATTATACACAGTGACCTTCACATCTGCTTTGGGGTGTAACGTATTCCCCTTTGAGTTTCCAGCTTTTTTTATTTGTTTCCACTGCAGGTATTGATCTTATATTTGGTTAGTTTCCATCCCCATCTATCACTGATTGTCTTGTTATGATAACGCTGATGTCTTTTTTCCTCTCCTTCTAAGTGCCAATGTGGATTTCAGTGTGAGAGGGTTCACTATTTTTATCTGCTGCTGAGGCTGTGGCTGCCGGCAGCATAAATGCTGGTGCCATAATCAACGTGGCAGAATTGGCCAAATACTAATGTTACTGTTAAAGGGCCACGAGTCAGTCATTATCTGCTCAGCAGGAGCAGAGCAGGGCAGGAGAGCTGGCAGCAGAGCAAACTTACACCCAGCACACTGCGACTTGTGCCTTTGCTTTCTGCAGGTGGTTGGTATAATTATTTAATGGGATTAAACACATCTTATTCAAGGACGTAATGGAGGGTAAACCTAACTTAACCTCAACTCTGCCGCTCCCATTGGTGGGTTCATCACGACTGTGCAGTCGAGCGCGGTTCAAACCCACAGAATTTTATTTTAAATTCTAGCAGAGATCCTAAGGTTTCCAAAGATACCAAATATGTGCTGCTGAATTAGAGAAACTGTGTAAAAAATATGCACAAGACATCTAGGTATTTTCTGTCTAATGTAATAATGCAGTTGTAAAACAATGGCATCTTGGGTTTAAATATTTCACTCAAAACAGCTCAAAACACCCAATGCCAAATTCCACAGTTGTACAATATGGAAAAATAAAAGTTTAAAGCTGCTTTAAGAGAAATTTAAGAGAAAGTGAATGTTCAAGGGGTTAACACAGTTTACCCACTTTCTAATTTGCAGGAGCATTTATATACTGAAATCTTAAGCACATAAAACAACACATTTAACAGTATACATCATAACTATTAAAAAACTGATATAAGTTGTGTTAAGATAAATTTTCATAAATGAAGAAACATAAATCAGTGTTTTGTCAGTTATTTTTTGCATATGACAATCTCCAGTTGTCATTGTCGAGAATAGGAGAGCTAAAATACATTTTATTCTCAGTGATTCTTGTTTTTACATTTTTGTGGTTAATTAGAATTTTATTATTGTGCCATGACTTGTTTTCTTTTTGGTCTGAAGCCCCATTGAACAAAAAAAGCTACAGAAATGATTATTATGATAATTCTTAAGCGCAATCCACACATGATTTGTGAATTCATCGGCACGCACTGAGACAGACAGTGCTGCAGGGCATATGCTTCATTAATTTTCCATTAATAATCTGTGTTTTTCCCCTCTACCTCCACTACAGCATGCACCGAATGCCAGTTTTCCCCTCCACAAAAAGAATAATAGCTTATTTTGTCTCAGCGAGTGCTGAAGGGCAACCTTTTGGTTTTACAGCAACAAAAATGAACAACAGACCTCCCTCAAGTGTTCATTTCCATATGTAGGTCTCTGGGTCAGGTGGAGCATGGGGGTCACTGAGCATGGACTGAGTTTATTTCTTAAGGCCAGGGGTGTGCTGCCGTGTGTACAATGTGAACAATGGACCAGGCTGGACGGATGGGGGCTAAATGGAGGTGTTTGCTTGTTTGTTCCTCTCGCCAACTGCTCATGTGATGTATGTGGCCGCCTTTCAGCACCATATGGTCTTTTCTGCTGCATCGGACAGTTTTTTTTCCCCACTCCATGCTGCATGTAGCACAAGCGTGTGCATGCATATGTAAAGCCTCACACACAGAGACACATACTGTACACACACCTAACTTTTTGCAGGTTTGTGTAGATATAGTTTTACGACACTGTAATGACTAATGTCCACCTGCCTGGTGTTACGATTCCGCTCTAAGAGCCCCAGGCAACCATGAGTTATTTTCATTAGGCTCGATACAATACAAACTATCCAGTACTTATAGTACAGCAGCATCATTTTTTCCTTACTTTTTCAGCTTTGGACCTAGATTTAGGACACTTAGTTTCACACTTGCAGGACCCAGATTCACAAAAACATATGTGGGAATCCATGACCTATTTTATCTCACTCCATATTTAAACACAAATGCTTCACTCTCTTTCGATGCAGTCTCACATCAGTTGCTGCTGGATTTTTACATGCAGTTTGAATGAAGACAGAAGAGGAGGATGTAGTGGATTGCTTGAATGAATGAACACAGGCAGACAATATATATGTGATCCCTCTTATTAATGTTTACTAGGACACTGACAAGTAATCCTGGATTTATGTTCATTAAGGGGACCTGCGATTCTAAGCAAAATATAAAGAGAGAAAGCACTGACCCTAATCTGACTGAGATGAGACATTAATCAAAATTAAATAGAAGGGAATTGTGTTGTTGTTGTGTGTGTGTGTGCATGCGTGTGTAACAAATCAAAAATGATCTCTCTGTTCATTTGGTCCTTGCTGTGTAAGTAGTGTTTAGAGGCTGGAGGAGTGTCCGTGGCTGGGATACACAAAGTCAAACTCCATTCAGCCTCTGGTCACTTAACAAGCTGTTTCAATAAAGACAAACCCGCAGCACAGACATGCTCATCATGCATTTCAGCCTCCAACTGAACTAGAGGTTTTCCAGGACAAATTACTATGTTAAGTCATAGAGTTTGGGTGATTGAACAAGAAAAAGGGTTCGGGCAAGGTTTTCTTGTAGCGAAACAAAGGCAAACGCTCAAACGCAGTGCATTGTGAATGGCGGGCGCTGTGCTTTTTGTTGGCTATTCTTCATTTATGAGAAGAGGTAAAGTAGGGCAGCTTGATTTGAATGTCAAAGGGAATCATACACTTACAGAATGATATTCCCAGTGAAGCCCCAGCCTGTTCCTTTGTGTACACTTTATTTTAGACCTGGAACTTCTCTATAATGCATTGTTGTCAGGGATGCACTGATACCAACACCGGTATCAGTGCATCCCTGACAACAATGAGTTCAGGCTAAAATTGAGAATTATATCAGGTTTTACCTAAGACTAATGTCTGACACCACAAGTAACATAGTCAGACATAAAAGCAAAGAGGTCTTGTTTTCTCCATGTTTGGCTCACAGAAGTCTGCATTTCTTCAATGAGGGAAAAAAAGGTTTTCATATATCCAGTGTCCAGTGAAAAAGTGTCATACAATTACGAATGCACCAATTAGGAGCACTGAGGACACTCATGGTCATTCACATGCACACAGCATGTACAAGCAAGCATAATATCGCACACACACACTTTGTAAGACTCAAAATATTATTACACAGTGTTGTGTTTGCGAGTTATAAAGAAATCTGTGAGACTCATGAAACTACAAACCCTGCAGGCTCAGATCATAGTTTGACAGCTGAAAGTGATAGATTATGCACAAGTAGACTCATGAAATTGGTGATTTACATAAAATGGAAGATTTAAAAGAAGATAGGGTTTACTGATTAACAAGGTATATCCCGTATAACTGACAAAATCTTGATTCACTTCGTTACAAGCGTGAAAACAAAATCTGATCTGCTTTCTAGGAAAATCTGTAATCTCTCTGTTCTTTTGTCTACTGTGAGAGGCTTAGCGAGGAACAATTGACTGTCTACCTCCTCTACTGCACTATCATTCCTGCAAATCTACAGAGGACTCAGTCATTGGGGACTTGAAAAGCCTTTGTCTGTCTGTCTGTCTGTCTGTCTGTCTGTCCAGGGGTTTCCTGGGTGTCTCGTCTTGCGTCTGTTACTGTTTTGTTCTTCGCACCCTCCAGGGCCTGGACCCCTTTTTGCTCTCAAAGCATCTCTAGAGTTGCAATACCGATCCGGCCTCCCTTGTCTATTACTTACCGACTTTGATCCAAAAGTCCTACCTGACCCTAAATCAACATTTTCAATGGAATAGGCTCCCATGTCTTGTCTGTCCCGCAGTCCATGCGCTTTACTGCTGTTCTTTTTGTTGATTTTACTCAAAGCTCCAAGGTGATGCCTAACCTCCTACATCCTCCCTCCTTTCTCTCTCCCTGGTCACAAAGCTGCAGTATTGATTACAGTGTTTATGCCAGAAGCCATCTTTTAGGCTGAACGTGGTGCTGCTGGAAATGTGAAACGCATCACTTCCTGTGCGCCAGTGGATTTTGCTGCGAAAGGGACTTCCTCAACATGGGCAAATGTAAAAGTTTTCATGAAGTCGATATAGATGGAATTAGGGCTGGGTGATATGGACAAATTCAAATATTACCTCAGTATCAATATTGTGACGAGATGAGATTTTTTGATAAACAATCCGTAGTAATGTGGATATGATGACCAAGCAGGAACAGGCACATAAAAGCACAGCTTGAACAATCTAATAAGTTCAAAAATTGCCTCCCCTTACTGTGATGCAGCCTTTAAAAACAGGAAAATACAACACTTATTCCATGCCGCAATACTACAGTATCCCAGAGGTTCCCTAGTCTCATATCACAATATCAGTATCAGTTTGACATATTGCCCAGCCCTAATCACCGTTGTATTATATTCATTTGTATGAATGTACTAATGTTATTGCTTTAAGCTTAAGTGTTGAGGTCATTCCTCATGAGCTTCCTGCATGGAGCCACTTAGCCAAAGCATGGCATTAAATTTACAAGAGCCAGCTCCTCTGTAGGTGGTTAGTAGCACATTGACATTAAGCTGTATTTTTACAGTGTAGGCAGACTGCCACACCCTTACTAGGGCTAAGCTTGGCTCTGCATCATGAAGCCATGTGGAAGTGAGTGTGATGAGCGTATGAGCTGTCTCTCTCTGTCTGTCTGTCTGTCTCTCCTTCTCATTCTGTGTTTGTGTTTCTCTCTCCCTCTTTTCTCCGCCCTTTCTTTCTCACTTAGCTCGGGCTTACTTTGCTTGTGAGTGTTTGGGTCCATCTGTGTGTGTAGGCTCCACAAGGCAGCTGTCGGAGTGTGTGATGTGGTGTGAGTCAGCTATGCAGGGTCAGGGCAGTGATGTGACAGTAGGAGAGGTTAGAGCGGGAGAGAGAAGAGGATCAGAGCGGACGGTTACCCAGCTGTTGCATCATCCAGGGACACGCACACACACACACACACACACGCACGCACTTACACACTCCGGACCCGATGCTACGTGGAAAGCGGTAGCCATGCGCCGCAGCAGGGAAACATATTAGATCAGTAAGTGAACCGGCACTCGCTGACATCACTTCCTTTGCCATTTCAAGCGATGTCTGTAATTGGCTGGATCAGAGTGGAGGGAGCAGATTTGAATCGCTGAAAGGAGAGAAGACTGCTTGCATAACACTTTGCTGGAGAATGGAAGTGGAATAACTGTAAGAGGGATTAGCCAAAGCTGATAAATCTGATTATCTGGTGCTGTCTTGCATTCACTCCAGTTATTTTTCATCTCTGAACAGCTTATTATACTGAATGTCATACAGCTTTAACGGTCGAAATGCTCATTTGCTTGGGATCTGTCCCATCTGTTTCTATATTTTATCACTCAGTATTATCAGATTTTAAATGATACATTCCTCATTTTGATTGGATTCAGCTCCTTTGTTCTGGGTATGACCACTCTTACTGTTGATGACACGCTGCTTTTCATATCAGACAGGCAACAAATCAACATCGGCTGCAGACTTAATGAGGATTCCAACATGTGTGCTGTGTCCACCACAGGAAGCGCTGTGCATACTTCCTGTCTCTCTTGTGCCATCTCCTCCCTACAAAGCATGCACAGTCATTTCAGAATAATCCCGCTCTTTCACTCTCATTCTGTGACTGTGTGTGTGTGTGTGCGCGCACGCATAAGTCTGGGGGTTGGGTGAATTCCTGCCAAAACCATGAAGTCATTATTCCTCCTTTCACTCCCAACAAGGATGTTGTTGCAGGAGTAGAACAGACATGAAACAGATTTGTTGCTGTTGTCAGTGAATTTGTAGGCAGAATAAATTTTGTCTATCGCCAGTGACATCAAATTTTCAGCAGCAACAATATTTTATAACATATTTTTTAACATGACTAGAGGACTTTATTGTTATACTCTACTGATTCTACAAGGAGAGTTCAAATCATATAAACATCTTAACACAATTGACAGGAAACAATCCTAAATCCTATCCTATAACCTAAATTTGGGAACAGATTAACCCTATCAAACCATTCACTTAGTGTTAAAGGAATAAAACACAAAATGCTACCCACAGGAACCAAACCAGTGGACATACAGAGGTAAAAAAGGCATCAAACATCTTATCTCAGTCTGGTTCATTCAGAAAAAGGCTATTTTGTCCCCCCAAAAATGGAGTATTCCTTTACATTACTGAACTGACCTACACTCACACCACAATCCTTCTGTGTTTCTTTTTGCCTGGTTGTTTTGTAGACACAGTTTGTACACAGCCACTTCTCCACCGGACCTCCATGAGAGCATCAGAAGTGGTTGCTGGGAGATTTGTGACGCAACTGCAAAAGCCCTGAGGCTGGGGTTTCTCTCTACATGTGAATGCAGCCAGTGTCTCGTTGAAGGACCTAAGGCAATATTAAATGCTGGGTTAGATGATGAGGAATTTGATACAGCACTGTGCAGTTTATATATCGGATGTCACAACCTAATGCTCAGCGGTGTAGTGGAGGGTAGACCCACATCAGTTTCAGTTTTCACCTTTTTTGTCTGTTTTCAGTCTTAACGAGTTACATTTTAGGGTCTTTCAAAAGAAAAGCATAAAGCTGTGATTTTCCAAAAAGACAGTTGTTTTTTTGTTTCAACTGGTGGTTGTTTGCCCCCATTATGATCACCAGCTGGAGTTAATAGTGTACCCACCTTTTCATTCCCCACTTCATCACTGGCTGTTACAGCGTGGCAAGCGGGTCCTTCTGTCTGCCTCATGTTTCCCTCCTTTGATCTCCCCCACTTCACGTCCCACCCACTTTAAGACGCCCTCATCAACAAACGCTGACGTGCAGCATTCATTGCTGTTGCTCTGTCACTGTAAGTTGTTAACAGCTGCAAAATCTATTAAATAAATCACAGTAGGATAGAGTGATGTTCCAGGGATTAGATCTGTATCTGAAAGTATACGAAACCCTGTATTTACTCTTCAGCTCTGCTTCCTTCCACATGTCTACCAGTGCGCCCCCCCTCCCACTGTGAGATGTCTTTAATGTGTGATAGTGAGAGGGTTTTAATGACACCACACAGGCTGGTATGCACTATAGCCGGGCTCCTCGACCACATTATCTTTAACCTTGCATTCTGCGGTGGGTGTGCAGCGGTTAATGAGCCATCTCACCCTCTGACACTCTGGTTACAGAGGGGAGGGGAAACCACACATGATTATGGTGTAATACTGCTGTTGTGTTTCTGTGCAGGTCGGACTCTGCTGTTATATGTTGTAGTGTGTTGTGTTGTGTGCCGTAGCATCTAAACACAATATCTAGAGCTAGGGGGATACAGAAAATGAGGTTGTCTCGTACTTAATGGAGTTGTCAAAGTTTTTGTGTGACAAGTCATGTGGATGCATGACTGCTGTGCTGCCACTGCTGCCTAACTTTGGTGAAAATACTGTCACCATGACAGCATTTTCCCGCAAACTATTCATTACTGTATGACTGCATGTAACTTTTCCGCTTATGTTGTCGCGCGCAATGTACAAAATCTTTTGAAGATTTTGAACTGAAACAGGGATGAAAAGCTGATCCCCCTTGCATTAGGGACAGCCTCTGCTTTGGTACAGTAACGTTCCCAACAACGTCGTGCAAGCAACCGTCAAGAGGTGTGCAGTTGATTAAAATTTGCAGGGGATTATTGAGTGGGTATACTTACTACTTATGAGGTCAAAGGAGCGAAAGCTTAGCTCAATAATCTTTAATACCCTCTCTGATGGGCCTTACCAGACACTTCCTACAAAGGACCCAGAGCTCCTGTTATTTTAGAGTCTCCTGAAATTAACATCAAAAATCCCCTTTGAACCTGCGCTGAACGCTGAAATTAGGGCTTGGTTGATATGGACAAAATCAAGTATCACAATATATTTGACGGAATTCCTCGTTAGCAATTACCAATACCAATTGTGACGATGCTGTAGGGATGACTATTGATGCTTTCATAAGATATACACACACAAGAGATTTGTGATAAAAAAAAAAAAGCATCAGTAATGCGGATATGAAGACCAAGCAGCAGGGTTGGGTGATTTGGACAAAATCAGTATCATAAAACCTTTGACCAAATACCTTGATATCAATATTGTGACAATATTGTAGGGGTGAATATTGGTGCCCTCACAAAAACTTTACATGAGGAGGTTTTTGGTAAACAATCATTAGTAATGTCGATATGATGACCAAGCAGGTAGATGCAGCTACAACAGTCTAATACATTCTGAAAATTACTTAATAATTACTTAATTAATCTCTGTACTTTTATGCAGTCTTTAAAAGCTAAAAAAAAAGACAACACACGTGCATATCATCTCACAATATTATGACATTTAATACCTCAATATAGATACATTGCCCTGCCCGGTTCAAAATAAATGATCATGAGAATAAACCTCACAATAAGTGTAAACTGTTTGGTTCAATATACAGAAAATCTTGTAATGTGATCTTATTTGTTGGGTACTTTCCCACTCAGATATGGTAAATTTGGAGAGGCTGCGGCTCTGTGTTTTGTTACCATCTTGTGACTCTGTGTGAAACATTCAATTACAAAACGGTGCTTTGAGCTCGCGCAGTCATACTTCAGCTATATTGTCAGCCATAAACAAAAGTCATTGAGTCAGCCACACACTCGACCGGCCGGTCAGTCCGTTCTGCTTAAGGCTGTTCCTGCAGGCCTGAGCCGTTAGAAAGTTGGAGCGGCAGAGTTTGACCTCCTTTCCAGATCATCTGAAGGAGGAGAGGGAGGGGAGGAGGGAAAATAAACGTCCTGCCGGGGAGGCCAGCCAACATTCCTACATCACTTCCTGCTGCAGCATCTGGCAATGATCAGGACAGGCAGGGAGGGAGAGAGAGGATGTAGCTCACTGGCAGGCCTACTGTTCATTCCCAGCTCAGACACAGCCCGACATCACATCGCGGGACTGCCCACTCGCTCATTCTGTCGCTCCACCAGCACAAAACAAAATGAGGCATGAAGGAGTGCTTAGATTGTATCACATCTGCCCCTTCTGTTTACACTTGGTCTTTTGTTTGTTTTGCTTTGTCTTCCTTGTCAAAAAGTTGAAAATGATCAGGAGCTGATTGTAGCTGTGACATTTCTGATTTTTTTTCTCTTTTCTTGCTTCCTTCTTTCGTTCGTCTCATGCGTTCAATCTTGCTTTAGTTCTCACCCTCTTTTTCCATGCGTGCTTTATATCATGTTGCAAAGAAATCAGCCTCTTTGAGTCCAAATGAAAAATTTAAAAGGAGCCAAAAAGTTTAATCTTCTCCCCCTGTCCCTCTCTCAGGATGGCCTAGCTGCGCTGTGCTGCCAGTGGTCGTTCAGCAGTGAGCTACCTGGACCAGAGGTGTGTAGCAAAATCTACTCCAATTCATTTTCTAATATTTGGCTGACGTGAATTTGGATTGTCATAATTTGCTATGCTAAATAAAATAAACCAAGTGCTCTTGAACATTTTTATTAATAGGTTTTGCAAGTATTCAAGTATAAGTAAGTATTAAATTGTATTGACTCAGCCTGTCACCTAATTAATCATATAATATGTTGTGTATTTTATTAGTCTGCTAAGATATTATGCAGTATGTGTTTTACTAGCCAGTACCCAGCCCTAGTTATTTGTAAGATGTGTCCTCTGCTATGTGTTAATGTGTTTCTAAGCTTGCACGATTCAAATGCAATATCCAAATAAATAATGGCTTTTAATTTTGCCACAATGCCACAATTCTGTGATTTCCCAGAGAGCGATGTGTGTGTGGCCATTGTACCCACAAGATAAAATAAAATAAGCACTCCTAGTTTCAAATGTTCCCCTTTTCAGATTTCACCATGTGACATTTTTGTATATGTGTTTTTTTTCCTACTTGTGGGCTCCACTGCAGCTGAAAGAACGGAAACATTTTTTCAAGTGTTTAATAGTTGAAGAGTCACTCAGTAGTCGCTATGTTTCCCAGTAGGTGTGTAGCAGAGGCAGCAGCAGGCAGCAGAGATGAGTGTGACCTCTTGGTTCCTGGTGAGCAGCGGGGGGACTCGCCACCGACTCCCCCGGGAGATGATCTTTGTCGGCCGGGACGACTGCGAGCTCATGCTACAGGTGAGGAGACTGATGCAAAACATGCACAGATAGCAGGCGCTCTCATGCAGGTGAGACGGGTGTACATATGGACACATGAGGATACAGTACAGTCACACACAGCTACCACACACAATGGCATCTTTCTGAATCCTCTAATTCTAATAATGACGTTTTCTCCTGTGTTAGCTGCCGAGTGAGACAATGGTACGGTGACCAGCGGAATTAGTCTCACATTATTAGTGATGATGGATTTAATGCTCAGTAATCTCTCTGGGTTAAAATAATGATTGTCCATGTGCAGTGTGCTTTTGGTGGCTTAATAGGGAGAGTTTACTTCTGCTGGAGCTCAAACTGCTTTTAGAGCTCACAGCGGTGTAGCAAAAGGTGCTTTTCAGCTTGTAGGTGTGCGGAGGAAGAGAGTGTCAGTCGTACTGTATAGACCGAAATCTGATCAATCAAGTTATAAAAGGTTATTAAACAATTGGATTAAAACCTCATTTCTAAAAAAGACGCATTTTTCTATATTTAACTTGTTGTTTTTCAGTGCACAGATGAGCCCTCAGTGTATGTGTGTGTGTGTGTGTGTGTGTGTGTGTGTGTGTAGTGAGAGCAGTGCGGGGGCAGCTGTGCATACATACAGCAAGTGCATGTGCATGTGCTTGTGTACCTCTGATCATTGATCTATTAATAGAAAGTGGGGCAGATACCTCTTGAGTTAGATGCTATCTGACTGACTGTTCCAGTGGCTCCAGACTGTTCCCTGGCACTCATATCTGTCACGGTCGAGTAACTCCAGCGTCTGTCTCATAATCTTACTATCACGAAGAAATGCAGGACACTCGCTGATTTTAAGCCGGCATAAAGTATTAATAAATTGTAGCACTGGCTGCAGAGAATTATATTTAGCAATAAGTAGACATTGTCATTTATCTCCGCGTGTCTAAATTTTGTGCCAAGAGAAGTTTCAGGCAAACGCTACAAAGACAGGATGAGGAATAAGCCCACTTGCAGATGAAGAATATTTTCACTTGGAGAGCTCTATCAAATTCAGAAAATCAGCCCAGGATGATCCATGTCTCCTCTCTCTCTCTCCTGTTTCCCTTAATCCGTGCCTCTAAAACTAGACCTAGATTTTTATGAATGAAAAAAGTCTTATTTGGATTTTATCAGTAGAGGAAAATTATTAGTAAGGCATAATTTATGGCATACGTTTATTTCTAATCATGCTTAAACTCTATAAACGGAAACAGCACAATACACTGCAGGTTTTGTAAAAATAGGGAGACACAGCTTCTTTGTACACCCTTGCTAATGCCACTTAATTTTGGGAGTCCATGCAAGTACCTTGAAAAATACCGTTTGATATATGAAGAGACTTGTCAGCAGTGCTGTGTCTGATTCTGATCATGTTAGCCTTTCAGTCCGCTGAGGCTGATTTTTTTTTTTTTTTTTTTATC
>OMLB01013167.1:81118-94466 GCA_900302555.1 Myripristis jacobus
CCGTGTGGCTTTTTTTTTTTTTTTTTTTTTTATCGCTGCGTCAACTGACCTGAAGCCTCACACGCTCTGCTTGATGTGCAGTTGTAGCAGAGCTGGAAGGGAGGCTTCAAAAGAGGAGGAACTAATAAAACTGAAACTCGAGGAGCTGAAAAGGACCTGTTTTACTTTCCAAACACTTTCTCTGATGTGTTTCTCATGACCTCAGGGTCTTCCTCTCACTCCTAGGTGTTTGTTTTCTTGTATCCTTGTGATGATTTTGCAAGACTACAGAGATAAGGAAAATCCATCAAAGTGAGGACATTTTACTGACTCTGTGTGTGTGTGTGTGTGTGTGTTTGTGTGTCTGTGTGTGCATGTGTGCATTCTAAAAGCGTTCACTTTGTTTAGCTGCTGACAGTTTCAACCATGTGATGGTTTTAACGAGCCATGGCCTCATCACATGGCTAGTTTGTAGATGCTGCTTGTTTCATGCACCAAATTGGTCACACACACACACACACACACACACACACACACACAAACTGTAACTTGAGTGATTTCAGTGTAAAATGTTTCAGTGTTATCTTACAAGACCTAATGCCAGCTTGTTTTCCCATTAAATCACATACCACTCAATACTTCACACATACCTCTCAAGTCAAATATGGTATTTACAAACTATGTCATCTTTGGAATTTATTCATGTATTTTTGATTTATTGCACTGTGTCATGTTTTGAAAATCTTGTTTTTCTGAAAACAAGGTAGAAATCTCTCTTGTTTCCAAAGCTAATCAACTTGTTTCCAGAACTGTCTTGAATCAGTTGTTGTATACTTGATACTAGTGGAGGGATAAACTTTCTGCCAAGTTTCAACATATTTATTCTATTTATACTATTTATTCTGAGAAAAATTCTTGAAACATGTGAAACTGCTCTGGAAACAAGTGGGATTATTTCATCTCACTGACAGATTTTTTCACCTTTTTAAAGATTTTAAGACTAAATGACTTGTTAAAGTGGAGATTTTTGCAGTGTAAAGCGTCTACACCCTGAGGAAGGAATGGGGTGAAATCAGGAACACAGTCTCCATGTTGTCAGTCTGTTTCAGATGTTTGTTTTTTGTAATGGACAACAAAAAAGTCAGAGAGCTTTTTCTGCCTCTGCCTCTGCATCATATCCTCTGTCTCATAGCTCAACTCCTCTGCACTGTGTGTGTGTGTGTGTGTGTGTGTGTGTGTGTGTGTGTGTAGTTCCGCCTCTGATGAATCACATTTGCCTCCCTCTTTTATCTCTTCCGCTTTCTCTCCCTCACCTCTTTCCCTCTGAGTCTCTTCATTCACACACAGGAGCCTGAAGAGCATGTTGGCAAAAGCACACTTGGTTATTTAAATCAGTTAGCTCAAATGTGTCCTCTCCTGCCTGATACTTAAACTCTTCCCCTTTGCAGTTGCATCTTGCACATTTTTTTCTTCAGCTCCTTCACATTTGTATTTAAAGCCGCCTGTACGGTGGTGTAATAGCATGTGTAACTATAATCAGTAACTATATGTCTGCTCTGTCCTGTGGTGTGAAGTAAAACAGGCCGCTCACTTCTTGGACTAATCTGACTCTATCCTGTTTGATCTAGCCTAATCTCACTGAGATAATCTGGAGGACGGTTGGCACCCTTCCCTAAACACATCTGTCTTGCTTCAGCTGTTATATACACAAATATCATATCTAATTTAGGAGAGTTTAGTGTTTAGGCACGTGGAGCAGTTTGATCAAAGTAAAATTTCATAGGAGAATTTATTAGTTATGAAACGTAATTCTCAGGAATCATCCTTAACAGACTACAACACAGTGGACTCATCGTGCATTCATCCAGCCCTCTAAATTGTTAATTTGTTTTCGTTATGATCTAATTTATTGTTTATAGCACATGCATCCAGTTCTCTAAATTGTTTTTTTGTTTTTTTTTGTTTTTTTGTTTGTTTTTTGGTTTTGATCTAATTTATTGTTTATCACTCCCTCTTTTTTTCAATTTGTGATTCACAAGTCTGGCTGGGATTTACTCTGACAAGGCTTTGATCGTACAACACTCGCGCACTGAATGGATTTGTCAGTCTGTGGGCTGGACCTGTGTTTATATGTACCCACAGGAGCAAAGCACCGTTTGTGCAACGTGTCAAATATTACTGCAGTGATTAGCCAGGATTTGTCAGATCGAGGCTTAAAATTGAAATACTATCAGTCCAGATGATGAGCTACTCTCCGAGGAATTCCTTTAACGCAGTACACCTTGAATTTGTTGTCAAGAAAGCCACAATAGACCTTGGAATACCAAATTTTTAAAAAAATGCATGAATTGGTCTTGCAAAAATTATTTTAAAAAGAGCAATTCTAGGACAAGGTCTCACCTCGTAAGCCCGTTCCATGCATTTTTTACTGACATGCCTTATGTGAAGGGCATTCATTCAGACAGAGTGACTCTCTTGTGAGACAGCGCGTACTTGTAGATATGTATGAAAACTATGAGACCGTGAAACATGAAAGGGAATATTTGCCAGGATCCGCAGTATATTCCATCTTACCCCTTTCGCTGCTGATTTTTCTATCACAAAGAAGGTCACCGGGTCTTTTTCTCGAAACCACTTCTCCTCAAACCAGCTGATGGGCTCATACCTGGAGACCACAGAGAATCAATACTTTCACCCTCAGTCCTTCTGCGCTCCACCGTTCTTCTTTGTGTGTGAAACAAAGCATTATCCAAAATCTGCCTGTGGACAATTACAGAGAACTCAACTCAAGGTCAGTTAGGCTGTTGAATAGAACATATGGGGGCTTTGTGTGTGTGTGTGTGTGTGTGTGTGTGTGTGTCAGTGTGTCGGTGTGTGCGCGCACATGTCATTGAAAACACAGATGCACGGAGACGTTGAAATACCAAATGCTGGCGTGCTGTGAATTAACGTCACATCACAGCATTTTATCCGACATTGTAACTGTTACTTGACATTGGATGTTCATACCGCCACCAAGGTTTTGCACACAGTAGCACAGTTTGCTCCAGTGTCACACACTGCCCTCCAATGGCTTGTAGTCTGGAGTAAGAAGCAGGTGCCTTTCTGCAGGCTCACATGGCACCTGTTTGGACACAGAGAGCATTACCATAACAGCAATGTGAGAATATGTTGAAGAAGAACAGCAGAAACTAACATGGGAACAGATTTAAACGGCCACAGCAACATAGCAGACTTTATCAGTGCAGACAGCATCTGAACTGAATGACCAGATCTCAGTAATCCAATAAATCAGAATATTAAATCCTGCCTCCAGCATCTTAGGAGTCCTGTTTGACCGGAGTCTTAATTTTAGCATGAAACCAAAAAGCTCGTCCGGTCATGCTTTTTCCGTTTAAGGAGCATTGCTAAAATTAGATCTCTGCTGCATTTCTGCGATTGAGAGAGGATTGTGCACATTTTTATGTCATCCTGCCTTGATTATTGCAGTGATCTGTTTTACCTGCCTTAACCAAGCAGAGGTAGAATAACTTCAGTTTGCTGGAGAAATGGGACTGCATCTCCATTTTTTTAGCATCTCATCACAGCTTGTTTTAGAATTGATATGAAGATTTTGTTTGTTTATGGCACAGCTCTGAGTTATTTTTCTAAAATTTTGATCCTGTATGAGCCTGGCACAGTTAGTAACACCTCTATTTATTTATTGCATCTCTTGTTATAGCTGGATTTATATATTTTACCTTTTCTTCATTATTATTGTAATGTATTGTACTGGTGCCATGTTATTATTGGTTTTACTTCACTGATCTTTCTGTTTTTATGTGATGTTTCCTTTGTCCTTTGTCTCTTTATCCGGAAGCACACACTATAATTACACTGCAATGACGAATAAAGTATAATTGAGTTTACATGCTTGTGTTTGCAGTCCCGCAGCGTGGATAAGCAGCATGCAGTCATCAACTATGAGGCCGGCACTGACGAACACAAAGTCAAGGACCTGGGCAGCCTGAACGGGGTGAGTAAACAAACGGAAACGGAAAAGACAAGAGACGGTGCGAGACACATGAAAGGATGATGAGGGAACAGAGGAGAAAAGAGCAGGTTGAAGTGCAGGATGAAGGAGAAATATGAGCGACACAAAGAAAGGCAGAGGGATGGTAGAGAGTGATGAGACTGTGCAAATAAAGCCAAGAGGTTAACGTGTTGGTTTATTGGTCAACCAGCCTTCCTAGATCATTTTCTGGCGCCAAATCAATCTTTGTGTTAATGAAGATTCATATCAAGGCTGAGGTCAATTGGAATCCAAATCCAATTATACAAACCATTGCTCAGTCCGTTTAGCTTTTTGTCTCTGTCACGGTGCTTTGCTGTCAAAGCAAATGAAGGAAATGATTATACTATGGCAGTAATGGCGCTGAAATAAAATGGCTGTAATAAGGCGATATTGTTTTGTCAAAGGATGCAGCCAACTAATTATATACATACAAATCCAATGCTGTTGTAATGAGGACGCCCTGTTTACTGATGATGACTCTTTAAACCCATGGTGTGAGTCAGGTGGTAGCGGTGCTGCTGATGGCTCAGTGATAGCTCACCAGTTTGAATGGATGTTTTTCCAGGCCAGTTAACCGAGAGCACATTCTTTTTTGTAACAACAGCCTGGGGAAGTAGTCGCAAGGAAGTTAGATCGATCCACACATACAGCTCACAACAGAGTCCGGTGCAACTACAGTCTTATTTTCACAAGGGAAGTTGGATGTTATGAAAGCTACTGGAGAGGTACCTTGCATTACCTCGGGCCCAGTAAACCACTATTTAAATAGCTTTTTAACGAAATAAAGTCCCGGCAATACACGTCAAGGTGGATGTCAAAAAGTAAGGGCTGCTTTCTAAATCAATGATCAAACAATGAAAAACAATGAATAATCACAGAAAAAACTGCCAAAGAAGAGTGGGAGATGGAAATTTTAAGTCTGACAGTATCCCTCTGCTTGAAAGGCGCTCTGAGAAATGCAGGAAATCGCTAACTGAAGCAGAAATAGTTGAAGCAGGTTGAGGGAAAGCAGGTACACAAAAATGTAAACTCCAGCATTTTATCACAAAATTATTTCTGGGACTGAACATTACTAATTAATGATATTGATTTTCCTTTCAGCTGTACGGTACTAAGGCTTAGATGTACCTCTTTTCTTGAACTAAGGCAGTAAAAGTATGATATTATTAACTTGAGGAACAAATATCACCCTTCTTGGACGCTGATAACATCTAACTCAGTAAACACCAGCATAGAGATGCAGCATTCCCGCCGCCACATGGTGTGAGTCATGCGTTTAACAGTTTTCGCAGTGATTCACCCTCAGTTGTAGCCCACTGGCTTAGATAGATTTAGATCCCATATCCTCCCTGCCTCTCAGACAGGAAGCCAGGGTCAGAACCACTTCCTGCTGTGTCATTAGCCATTGGCTGAGATCCTTCTTTTGTGGTAGTGACAGCCAGATTCACAGGAAGTTCTCTCCCGCTGAGTCAGTGGATGTTAAGAGGTTTGACACGGTAGTGAGCAACAGGCCTGACTGCAACCAAAAGTGGACCGTGTTGTGGCAGAGTCGCCATTTACGACCTCAGACGAGACGTTTCATCGCCACAACTGGCTTATCAGGCTGTTGTGATTTCATCTAACTGGAGGGCAGAGGGGAATGTTTTATTACCGCAGCAGTGAAAGTGTGATTGAGTTTCATTCGCAGCCGAGTGAAACCTGATCTGTCTCAGTGCTGCATACTCAAGGAGGGGTGAAGGAGAGGGAAGTGGGAGAGGGATGGGAGGGGGCAGAGCAACAAGAGAGAGAGAGAGAGAGAGAGAGCGAGAGAGAGAGAGAGAAAGACAGTGATTTTTCACTCTCAGGGCATTTTTCCAAGCTGTGTCCACCACCTGACAGCTTCCTATAAAGGAACACCAGAATAGGCTGACTCAACTGTGCATCTTGGCCAGCTGCATCATAAGACCTCCCTGACCTCATGGTTTTAGTTTTACTTAATTATTATTGCACATAATTAAAAAAAAAAATGCATAAAACAAAATGTACTTAATACAGTACATGCAGAACTTAGACCTCAGCAGTTTTCATGTTACTTTTTTCTCAGCAATCTTGTTAGTGATGATTTATTTGTCTTTCATTTATAATATGTTATTTATAACACTATAAAGATAGTTACTTATATTATATGTCCTTTTAGATGCTAATGAGCATAGCCTTGCTGTACACGATGTAGTGGTTACTGAACAGTAGTTTTATCATACTGCTGCATGGACAGAACTGTGGTTTTGAAGGACAGCAGCAGCAGCAGCAGCAGCAAACACAGCCAACTGGAAAAAAACAACATTTTAAGCCACAACAAACATGTCAGAAATATTTTCAGTATCCACAACAGAATGCGACATAACATGTTCATTTTTGCTGCTTTACTGTGCTCTCAGGCTACTCCTTATGTTGGAACTATTTTGTTTGTTGAAGAACGCCAGGGTTACTGTGCTCTGGAGTCTGTTTGCATATCATGCCACTGCATAGGCCGCCTACAGGTTTTTATGTCATTATATATCAGACTGTAATGTGTCTGTAACATGTTGCGAAGCCAGAGAAACTGAGAAAAAGCAGGACCTCAGTTTTCTGAAACTGTTTAGGTACTCAGTTTCCCATCATTCTATGTGCTACACTGAGCAAAAAACAGTACGTTAGGGTGCAGCTAATTAAAAAAAGGTGTGCCTTACGAAGGCAGGAGAGGAGGGGAAAAACAGTGTTTACAAGCACAGTGAGCTACATAACTGGACCAGCTTAGCAATACATGCCAAAGAAATGGCAAAGAAAAAGAGAAAAAGGAATTAATACACTCCCATAAGAAAACCGTCCCCGCCCCTGTGAGGATGGAGGCCTGGAATCAACCGAGCACTGTCCCTCAGCAGCTGCAGTTTTCAGATTTCGCAAGCCCATGATGCAATTGTGGCACAGCCTTTCCTGAAACCCAGACTTAGGAAACATCAGGAAATATTGGAGCAGAGTTTCTATTTCCATTCAGTGTCTACCTATGGACCAAGTAAATTGGCTCTATGTTATTTTGTGGTATTGCCCTCCTTTAAATGTACAGTTCTTGTCAGAAACATGGACTGTACCGCTTCACAAGATAAGTACTCCTAAAGGCTCCTTGCTAAATTCAGGTTTGTGGTTATTGATTGGCGTTTTCTTGTGTGTCCTGCCTCCTCCTCCCCCTGCAGACCTTTGTAAATGACGTCCGTATCCAGGAGCAGATGTACATCACTCTGAAGTTGGAGGACAAGCTCAGGTTTGGATATGATATCCTTTCACCTGGCCTGGACAATTACTTTAAGTTAGCACCTTGCCTAATAACCTGTATCCCAGTGGGATCCAGTGTGTGGTCCTGCCATGTCCTTTTACCACCACTATTTTCCAACTGTCCTCTCTGTGTACTACCTGAAATCATTGCCCTAGGTACGGAGTGACTGCCTTTGTCTTTATGTTACTAACTATAGGTTATGCCCATTAGTAGGGAGGCCTTAGCCTACAGCAACTGCAGCCTGTATATTATTTCAGCTTTATTTCAGACCAGTATGGTGCATATAAACACAAATAAAAGAACAAAAAAAAAAGATTAACAATTAAAAGAATACAAAAGTTCATATGCCACAATAGCTTAAATACATACAGACAATCACTCCATGTATAGAGTGTAGTGAGCACTGTCACCTGACCTTTGTCACATTTTGTCCTCTACTTTTATTAGTGCTGCAGTGATCTCAATTTAACATTCAGCTTTAGTATATCATGCGCAGGGAAGTGGTGTCTTTATGTGTGTGTGTGTGTGTGTGTGTGTGTGTGAAGGTTTTGCTGTTGTTGCCAGTGTTTCCTTAACCAGTTTGTCTCACATACCAACCTGTTCACGGTGGTGAGAGGAGAGCTCACAGTGCCTGAGGAGGCTCTCAAGGTACGAACATAGACACATACACACCGTCTGTCTGTCTAAAAAAGCACGCACACACTCACGCTGCTCCAGACACAATCCACTGCAACATATATTTCCAGAAAACATATTCCTATAGCACGCACAGCCAAGCCTGAAATACATCCCACAAACTTGATTAGCCAGCATAACCCAATACAAAATACTGTGAGACAAGACAACACACTGTAGGTCAGTGTGCAGTGTTTAAAGTTTAATGTGGTACACCATTGTGTTATACAGTTTCAGTCTCACTTTATATTCTCTTTTTCCCCTTCATCTCCCTGCAGCATGAAAAGTTCACCAGCGGTCTCCAGCTGAGCAAGAAGCCGTCCAACGGTGAAACCGCTGCAAACACAGCCAAGTCTCCCACTAAGACGCCAACCAAGACACCCAAATCCCCCAGTGGTGGCACCTCGAGGCCAGGGGAGAGCAGGGCAGCAGAGAGGGTCCCCTCCTCCTCAGAGCCTCCCTCTAAATCTGCTGACGCTCACAAAGGGGAGGATAGGATAGGAGGTGAGAGAGTTATCTGTTGTTAGTCTCCACTGTGTGGCAAAACTATCAGCTGTGGAGACTATTTACATTCTTTCCTCAAGTTTCAGATTTATTGAATGCCACTACTTGGGTTGTAAAACAAAACATAAATCTTTTGCTTGTTTTTCCCTTTCACAGCAAATGGGCTCGGTTTACTTTACAATACACAAGCAATGGCTCAAATTAAAGTTGTGAGCACCACGTTGTTAATCCAAACACCCCAATTTCACAGAGCTGTATTTATCTTGTAGAGGCTGAGCTGAATTTGTTTCTAAGAGGCCGAGTGGTCCAGTCGCAAAGTAAAACTTCTCTCTCTGCGGGCGGCTGAGTGTACACAGCTGGTTTTGTCGCTTCTCTTCTTTATAAGTATTTGCGCATTTTTACAGTTTATTACCTGGGGCAGCTCTTTTGACGTAATCGGCTGGTGCTGGAGATTCACATGCATGAAATGATAAATGGATGTAATTAATTTTCCAGTGCACTTTGCACCAATGATTAATGGCTCTCTTTGACACATGGCCCAGTGGTCTTTTTTGAGAAAAGGGGAGGGTTGAAACGGTAACAGAGAAGGAGGGTCTATAACAGAATAACTTTGCTTTACAATGGCCTTATTCAAGTGGAAAGGGATTTTTAACACTATACACTAATACTCTGCAAGTATTTAATGGAAATTAACCAAATACATTGTATAGTACACTTACAAGGGTATGACATCACAGTGTAAGCACAAAGCATGCCAGCACAATCTGCTTAAGGAAGGTCTTTAAAGGAAAAAAAGACGGTTCAGATGTTGAATATGATTAGTTTGTGAAGCTCAGTGCATTCTGCTGCATCATCTACCGCCTCATCCACTTCTGCTTCAGGCAGTGATTTCCCCACGTTTCCCAGCATGAGGGTGTTTTCTGTGCTTTAATAATGCAGGTGGAGATAGCAAGAGTAATTTTTTTCCACTCAAGAAAAGAAGATGTAGAGGCTGTAAGCTGTGGCTGCATTGCATTATAGTCCATTGAGGCTGCTGTTGACAGAGAAATTAGTATCTCTTCCTCTCTCTGTGTCATTGTTGAACCAAAATCCAGAAGGATGGCAGTACTCTTTGATACTTAGATTAGATTCAGTTAGCCTTTATTATTGAGAGAAACTCATCTGGGGAATTTGAGAGACCACAGTTAACATGTAACAGTGAACAACACATCCATATACACTCAAGACATACAGTATATGATTGATGGATTGATTTTTACTGACTTTTATTTAAGTGTCATGCTTCAATTTCAGAAGTTAAAATATTGCATCTTCCTTTAATTGAGGAACTGATACCAAAACCTGACATTTACTGTTGATGAGGTGAATTTTTCTCTGCCACCAAATTCTGTTATAAAGGAAGTTGCGGTGTTGCTTACCTTTGCCAGTGATCCACACACATAAGAAAAATACACCACCAAACATCAAAATGGACAGAAATGTCAGTGTTTTTTTAAATGTCTTCAGTCATTTTAGGCTGGATGTTTCCTTTAAGTAAATAGGGCAACACACTGGAATAAAGGCTATTGTAGAGTGTGGTTTGATGTTGTGTCGGCCCAGCAGGGGTTAGATATTGTGACAAGAGAATTAATGGTCTTTAACCACCACACAACATGCATTAACTCTGTTTCGCCATGACCTTGGTTTAGATTTGACATTTCCCCAACTCACTGACAACACTGACCAGGCCTGTTGTCCTAGCAGGGGTCCTGGCTAAGCTGCAATGCAGATGTTGAAACAGGCCACATGGGGCTTGTCTGTTTACACAGATTAACCAGTAACAGGGTCATGAAGTGCCCGCATACTGCACAGTATCTAACCCATATGCCGCTGCCACGTTCTTAAAAATGCATCAGCGCATATGCACAGATGCACACGCTGGTACGTTTGCACGCGAGCATGCCAATGTGTGCACAGTGTTGCAGCGCATGGCACCTCATCCCATCTGCTCCCCATGTTTCGTAATGACACAGTCCCTCTGGTTCTGTGCGTGTAACCCCACATTTGCTACTGTAATATCATCCAGATTTATTATTTCTCCAAGTAAACAAATATTTTCAATAGCTTTTAGATAGAAGACCCCTTACTTACTTAATTTGGCACAGTACATGTATCATCATCTTCTTTACAGTGATGAAACTTGCACTGCACGGGATAAGGGGTACTCCAAAAAAATTAAATATGTGGCAAAGCAGGCAGCTGGTTAGTAACAGATCCTCCCTCGGATACTGTGGAGGAATGCGTTTTGTGAGCCAAATCCGTTTCAACTCAAGGAAAAGTGGGTAAAGGAAGAGGATCGGAGCAGAGAGACGTTACCACAGGAAGCTCAACCTCATGTCTTTTCATTCCTTTCTGTAATCTGTGTGGAGGGCAGCAGGGACATGTGGGAAGTCCCATTTTATTTTAACTTTGTGTGTGTGCATGCGTGTGTGTGTGAGAGAGAGAGAGAGAGAGAGCGAGAGAATAGAAATAAAGTTTCTGACAGAAAGTGACAAAGAGAGAAAGTGTGTGTCAGTCCTGCTAAAGTTCTGTAAGTAGGTCAGTGGTGCAACTAATGCCGACCAGACCAGATCTCCCAGTGAGGGGAATTAACACACACACACGCATACACACACTCATAGAGATGCATACATAACACAGCTGGGTTCACTTTGTGGCATTACAATACAAAGACCAACTTATCTATGCAGTTTGTGGTATAGACAGTACATAAACATGTTAAATATTCATCAGTGCCCATGATTAAAGCTACAGTAATACCGCTTTCTGCAAAATGTATTGAAATGTATATATATATGTGTGTGTGTGTGTGTGTGTGTCAGGAGACATTGCAGCAATGCACCGTGGGACCCCTCTGTACGGCCAGCCATCCTGGTGGGGCGATGGCGATGCAGATGATGAGAACTCGTTCAAACAGGAAACCAAGTCATCCAGCAAAAAACACGACAGCTCTGCATCAGGTAGGAACTTTTTTAAAAATATTAACTTCCCACTAACAGAACATGTCATCTCTGAGCCATGCTGTAATTCAAACTTCAAATTTCTGAAACATTGCTGTTTTGGAATTATGGAAGGCTGAGTGATTTTTCACATATTGCCCCTGCATTTCTATTATTTAAATCACAATATAGCCAAGTGCAATATCCAAATTGCAGGAGCTGCAGTTTTTTGATAAAGGTAAAATGTATTTCAGTGTGGTGCTATAGATATGCCCTGGCCTAAAAAGTTTTGTCTGCAGACAGAAAAAACATGTTTGTTTACTGTAGAACCGAGCAAAAATAACATTGTCATGATTTTACTGGATTAGGTGAAAATGAAAATTATGATGCAAAAATGATGATTCGGTAATCTTATGCCAATTGCATTATCTGTCAGAATAATTGCAATATGTTTTTTTTTAACCATATTCTTCAGCCCTACATTTCACAATGCATTATCAGAAAAATGTAAGACACAAAAATGAATGAAGTAAGAAAAATAAATGAACGAAATGGTGCAGCTGAATATAGACACCAACCTGGTTTGTGCTGGACACAAACTGGTAATGTCGATAAAAAACCTTAAAGCATCTGCCAGTTGGCCAGGTTTACATGTAATAGGGTGAAATCTAATTCATCTCCACTTCTTGATTTCACGGTCAACTTATTTTTGGAAGATTATTATAGGATTATATTATTATATTCTGCAAACAGTGGCGGTATATAGATGTTGTTTGTGCCGGGTTGATTCATGCAGTATAGAGCAGAGTATTTTGTCCCTGTAGTGAAATGGAAGCTTGATCTTAATGCCCCCAGCCCCAGTTTATCTGCTCTGTTTGTACTGGAGTTAATGGCCAGCTGGACTCTGTGTGTGTCTGTGTGTGTGTTTGTGTGCAAGCCTGCCTGTGTGACAATGTATGTCCAAATGCACACAAAGGGTTTTTCTGTGCATTTAAGCATGTGTCTGTTTGCCTCTGTGTGTGTATAGTGGCCGTTGGGTTGGGGGATCGCGCTAACTGGCGGGGGGCAGTCGGAGTAACAGGATTAGAGGCTACACCAATAGAATAACAGCTTGGTGATATAAACCCATTCTGTGCCAGGCCGGTCTAGTCGGGGCCAGTCTTGTCCAGAGGCATGGGGGGAGGTTAACCAGACACAGCCACTAGAGCGGACTGACGCTTTCCTCAAGGCTCTTGTCACATCTGGATGGAGCAGAGTCGGGGATACTTTGCTCATCTTAAGCACATGGATCAGTCAGGCATCAATTTCTATATGTTGCACCACGCAGATTTGCCCGGGCGATGCTTGCTGACTGCAGAAAATGCACATTTCCATTAGAGAGAGATTAGAAAAAGTCTTGTCAATTTCGCGTAAACCCATGCAAGCGTGGTGATTTGAATCCGTGGAAGCTTTCCAAGACTTGGGCAAATGGGATTGGGTACTTCAGTCATGGAAGTGGGTGAGTGGAGAGTATTTTGCCTCGTTGGAACATCGGGTTTTAGGTTTATGCTGTGAAGCAGTGTGTGTGCCTGGGGTTGTGGCAGCGTTTATCATGTGTTTATTTAGCTTACATGGATCTCAGCATCAAAAGAAGATCTTATCAGTGTACTTGTTTGCCAAAGTGTGAGTGTGTCCTCTATAGCTGTCCTGACGAATTGGTAACATCAGACGTGACTGGAGGGGAAGCAAAGTAGAGACAGAGATGTCTGGGGAGGCAAGAGATTCTGTGTCAGTTTATGTGTGTATATTTTGTGTGTGTATGTGTGTTTGTGTGTGTATAAAGGAGCGCTCCCTTTCTCCTTCCCAGTGAATAGGCTGTGTTGTCGGAGC